>MU189357.1:30885-52615 GCA_016904865.1 Pissodes strobi | reverse complement strand
CTCTTTAACTGTCGGGATATTGGCTGATAACTTTTGGCTTGAAACTCACTCAAGTTAACAAATAGATATTAGGATTATTATTGATTCATCTTACCACAATATATTCAATATTGCTAATTAGTCTCATGAGCTTAAATTTAAGTCAAGCGTATATTACTTTCTAAGATTTCTGCTTTCTTCACTTTCTCTTGTGCCATATCCAATCCGATATATTCTATTCATATATTATACGTACAAAAATTCGTTTCACTTTTAACCCGGTACCGTCCGTAAATGTTAAATTTAATTGTTCGTCATTGAAGTGTCGATGAGCCCAATGTAAACAGTTAATTAATTATTAAAAGAAGCCGAAGTGGCAGTTGTTCGCAAATTATATACCGTTATCCTTAGAATACATTAGTCCGAGTATTTACAAGATATTACGCAAAGCTGTGGCCATGATGATCATGATTTTGTGTTTATAACCTCATAACTATTGAATATTCACAACTTGGTTGCTTTGCTCAGAACGAAATTAAAAAAAAATCATAAATATTTTGTAACAGAAACATGGTTAAGATAGTAAATTAACCATATTTTGGTATTAGACATAGACACTTGTTTTTCTCAGGTTGGATAGGTATTTGGAATTATAACTGTAGCTTGTAACAAGTTACAACCAGTTGGGAGAGGTATCGCATATGGGCAAATAAATGATAAATTCTTAAATTCATCTAGTATCACTTGATGAATTAATGCGGTATGTCATATTATGACGATATCTGTGACCCGATGAAACGTCGATGGACTTTAAATAAAAAACAAGCTAACTGATCTGTTAACAGAATTTGCACGTTTTAAGTTGAATTCAACAAGTTTTTTTTTTTGTATTCCGTGCAAAGTTATTCAGCCAAATTTATCAAACTGCAGTGTTTTAGAATTAGTAGTTGCACGGAATAGAAAAAAAAGTTATGTGCTTCACATTTATAAGCACACAACTGAAGTGAAACTTCTGAAAGAGATATTAGGAATTGAGTTTTTATTTTTATTTAAGCTTTTTTTCTCAATTTTTACCCCAGGTTTCGACACTTTTTTCTTATGTTTTTCAACTGTTTCTCGCCGAAAACCGCTTTTCTCTATCTGTTTTTTTGTTTATTAATTTTTTTTATTTATTTTTTTTATAATTCTTTTATTAACTTACTCAACAATTTTTTTCTCTTTATTATTATATTTTATTCTTATTTTATAATACTTTTATTAACTTTTCGAACAATTTTTTTCTTTATTTTTATTATTTTTTATTCTTATTTTATAATACTTTTATTAACTTTCCGAATAATCTTTTATTTTTTTATTATTAATTTTTTTTTCTTATTTTTTTATAATACTTTTATTAACTTTCCGATTTTTTTTTTCAGTTCCTTTACATTTTTTCCCAAAAACTTGTTTTTTTTTTCATTAAGCATTTGCTTTTTTCCCATTTTTGCCATCCCGGCCTCGTAGCTGAACTCTTTCGCCTTTTTTTCGCCGAAAAACGCGTTTCTCTAACTTTTTTTATTAACTTTTTTATTTTATTAACTTTCCGAACAACTTTCGACTTTTTTTAATTTTTTTCCCCTTTTTTTAGAAAATTTTTGGGTATCCGGTGGGTATAATCCCCCCTCCCCAGATATCGGCAAAAACAGTTTTTCCCCCAAAATCTCCCCTTAAATTAGAGCTCCATATAATCAAAGGTAGCCCCCCATGAGGCACAGCTACCATAAAAATTTCGACCCCGTAGCTCTTCCTGTTCTCCGGAAATTAATTGTTTTAGTTTTTCTTTTCCCCCTCTCCCAGCTGAACGGTGTGGTAAGGGGTCCAGTTTTCGTCCAGAATCCTCATATTAATTTGTAAATTTTTTTGGTTATATAACATAGCCAATTGAAGTACCTTGAGCTACTTCTGAGTAACTACTGCTATAGCAGATGTTCCCCATAGCATCAAAATATTTTGGGATACAGGGCTGCTACGGATGTAACTGCCATAACAGTAGTGTATGCCATTAAATGTTTTTTCGCTATGCAGGACACTGACTTGACTTCTATATGGCGCCATCGTATTAATAAAATAAAATCGTTAGTAAATTTCACAGAATAATTTATTTTTGGAATACATATTGGGACAGCTTATCAAATTGAACAGCTCAACAAATTTACATAGTGAATTGCTAGAAAATAATAGTTTAATTTAATGACAGCTTTCAAAACATCCGGGACACAAAGCAGGATGAGATTCGCATCCCTTGCACCTCCAAGAAGTTTGAACCCTTTTTTTGTTTAATACATTCTCGACAGTTCATGAAGTATGTTTTCCTTTTATACGTTTCATTGGACAAAGGGATTTTCTCGGGCTAGTGGTTTTGAACAGTATGAACTACAGTCTGATGATTATAATTATTTTTCAAAGAGCGCCGATCGGATAATAAAATTTAGAAAAAATACCCTGTGAAAGCCGATGAAATTTTTTTCTTTTAGATGATAGTATAAGTGATACTTGGTAATATGTTGTTATTTTCTGAGTCAAATCTGTTAAAATAACCGTAATCTTATCATGACGCAAAATCGCGTCGCTGGCTTCTGGGGTGTAATTCTATCCGCTAATGCCAGATGACGCACATGTGCGTCAAGACCGTTTATTCTTTACATAGTACTAAAAGAGTCAATTCTTGAACTTAATATAACTTTCTTTATTCAAATGATTGTCAGTCTGGTTGTGAAGCTAACAACAGAGAAAAATGCAGCAAACTAAATGGTAAAACTTATTCAATACCATTGGTTCATCTGAACTCAACACTACTTTTAAGTCCAGGGTTTCCCGTAAAACTAAAATTTGTGAGGTTAGGATTATCAGTCAAAAAATCAGCAGATTATACGCTATCCATGGCCCAATCACATTATTCAAAGAAATGACTTTGTCCTCGAGCGCTCGCTGTTCCTACTTGAATTAGATGCAAGTTCAAATTCGCTCTTCAATTCTTAGAACGGCTCAGTACTACTATCTGAACAATTAGCGAAGTATTCTAACTCATTTGGAAAAATCGACGATTATCCGACAGTTTCAACTGTCTCTTGGGCCTGGATAGCCCAAGAATTTCACCATCCATATCTAGATTTGTTTCTTAGTTATTTGAAATCTGTTTGTGCAGGAATACGTGGCAGTACGATCGCAATAAACCGACGCAAAATGATGTACCCACAACGAAAGCCGAGAAAGCTCTAATATTTGTAAATCAAACCCGCGCTTGACGCACTATGGCGTCGTCGCGGCGTCGGCCGGTAGGGGTAAACCATTATGATGCATATGTGCGTCATCGGCAGCGAACGTGTTAAAAGAATATTTTAATATTACCCAGTTACTATTGCTTAAATATGTAACAATTTATATGTTAAAATTAGGGGATAAATATCCACCACCAAACTACTCTTAGCTTATTCCCTTGGCAGCTTGAATATGCAACACTTCTAAACTATCTTCAAAAATGCTAAACTTAAAGGGATTTACTGAATAAAATATATAGAAATAAATATAGCCACACCAAGTAAGGAAAAATAAGCTCAATTGACCGTTCAATAATAAGGTTTCAAATAAGTTAAATTAAATTTCTGTCATGGGTTTTACAGATAGATATAATTAACTTAATATAAATGGCATAACAGCCGTAATTGTACCATATAAATTTAGATAATACCAAGAGGGGAAACAGTAAAAGAATTACAGTATATTACAGGACTGTCTCTTATTAAAATTACTAAATAAGTTCAGCGAACTAAAACTCAGTATATCTGGAAGTAATATTTCCAGTAGGTGCTTCTCGTGTTCTCAGAGCAGGAGTGGAACGGAAGCGTCATTATACCTATACATAAGAAAGGAAACAAGGAACAATTTCGAAATTATAGAGGTATATCGCTTATCAGCACAACATACAAAGTCCTAGCAATTATAATACTGAGGAGGCTGACCCCTTATGCGGAAGATATTATCGGCGACTATCAAGGCGGGTTTCGTGCTGGAAGGTCGCTGATAGATCAAATATTTTCGATCAGACAAATATTAGAAAAGAACTGGGAGTTCAACCGGGATGTTCACCAAATCTTCGTGGATTTCAAGCAAGCATATGACTCCATAAAAAGAAGCAGGTTATGGCTGGCAATGCTGGAGATGGGTATACCAAGGAAATTAGTGGAGCTAACACAAATGTGCGTAACAAACTCATATGCACAGGTAAGGGTAGGAAATAGAACATCAACTCCATTCAGTGTATCATCAGGACTCAGACAAGGAGACCCCCTATCACCGTTGTTATTTAATTGTGCCTTGGAATATGCAATTAGCAAAATAGCGTCGGGGCTAACAGACGGTTTTGCTCATCAAGGCTCAAAACTGCTGTTGGCCTTTGCTGATGACATAGATACAGTGGCTCATTCAACAAGGGACATACGAGAGGTTTTTTCACAGCTGGAAGAAGAAGCAGGTAATCTGGGCCTACGAGTAAACGAAGAAAAACAAAATACATGGTAGTTACAAAGAATCCAAGGCCTCGAATTGGGCAGAATATAACCCTTAATGAGTTCAACTTCGAGGTGGTAAAGCAATTTAAGTACCTGGGAGCGGTAATCATGGATGGCAATCGAGTAGAAAAGATGCCTCAGCACAAATAATGGCGGGAAATAGGGCGTTATACTCTCTCACAATATTGAAATCTAAGCTGTTAAAGAGACAATCCAAACTAACTTTGTACAGGTCAATAATTCGCTCGGTAGTTACTTATGGCAGCGAAACCTGGACCCCCAATCAACGGGAAATAAATAAGCTTCTTGTGTTTGAAAGAAAAGTCCTCAGAATAATATTTGGACCCAATTGAGATGAAACAATAGGAGTGTGGAAAAGACGGCACAATGCTGAATTGGCGACAATGTATGGCAGTAAAGGCACATAAAAGCTAACCGAATAAGATGGGCAGGTCATGTAGTAAGATCAGAGAACAACAGGTTGATAAAAACAGTATTTCTTGAGATACCAGATGGCAGAAGATCAATAGGTAGACCCAGAGAAAGATGAACAAAGCTCAACATATTAGCCGTGCTGATTTATTATTAATTGAAATTGATCCTACCAAACTTGATGATTTGAAGAACCTTCAATTATCACTTCCCTCGATATATCCTATATTCGTGCGCATCTTCGGAAGGCGCTTGCTGCCAAACAGGTCGGAGTACTGAAATTCACTCGTAATAGTAATGTTGTGGCAATCGATACCACAATTAAACGGATACACAGAGAAAATCGCGATATGATATTCAGATACAATTATAACGTTACAGGGTCTATAGAAAATGTCAAACGGAGTGTGGTCCTGTTTGTTTGACCTCGAAGTAAAGATAAACCCTAAAACTTATCCAATTCCTCTGTTTCAATGAAATTAAACTTAGAAGATCGGGAATATTGGCAATAATGCATCAGCTTACATTTTCTTTCCCTTTTATGTATTGAATTTCAAAATTATATTCTTCCAAGTCTAAGCGCATTCTAGCCAGTTTGGACGTGGGATCTTTCATTGAAAATAAATATACTAGTGGCCTGTAGCAAAGAACGATTAAGAATAATTCTTTGCCTGTAGTCTGATTGTACTAAAAATTGCTGACCGTGCAGGTAGCACCGAAAATGTTTTATTGCCCAATGGATTGCTGTTAACTCTTTTAAGATTGTGGATTTGTTTTGTAAATGTACGTGATGCGTATACTATTGGTAATTGTTCACCGTCAAAAATCTGTAAAAGGACCGCTCCGCAAGAATCTTTTGACGCGTCGGTGGTAACGATAATTTTTTTAGAAAAATCAGGGTACTGCAAGATTCTCGGGCTTATCAAAGCATTTTTAAGGTAAGTAAAAGATTCCTGACACTCCGAGGACCAAACAAACAGGCGTTAGCTTGTTTAGAGGATTAGTCATCGCTGAAAAGTGCGGTATACACTTTCGATAGTAATTACAAAATGCGACGAATCTTTTTTACTTCGTCAGCTGACTGAGGTGTCGGGTATCTTTTAATTGCTTTATATTTAGAATCATCTAGCAAAATACCTTTTTCAGTGATTTTGTGACCCAGATATGTGACTTCTTTTCTAAAACAATTACATTTTTGTGGATTCAACTTTAGATTAAATTTCCTACAAGTTTCGAAAACTTTTTTTATGTTTTAGAGATGATGTTTTTTTGGAACATCCGATCACAATTAGGTCATCCATATAGAGAAATGCTTTTTCTGGGGTGAGACTGGCGAATGCAATGGACATCATTCTCTGAAAACTATTAGGGCTAACAGCTAATCCAAAAGGGAGTCTAGTAAATCTAAATCTACACTAAATGATGTCACATCACGAGATGCTTCTTCTAAAGGGATTTGGTGAAATCCTGATGCTAAGTCAAGTACGGAAAACCACTTAGCTCTTCCCAACTGGTCTAGAATGTCATCTATACGTGGAAGAGAAAATTTGTCAGCTATAAGAGCATTCTTGTTAATTTTTCGAAAATCTATACATAGTCGCCATGCTTTCTTATTTGTTGATTTTTCGGTACTAATAATACCGGGCTGTTGCACTCGGAGATTGACGGCTGGATACTATTATTTTCTAGCATTTTACCTACTTGCCTGTTTATTTCGTCTTTTAATACTTTGGGGGTTCTATAGTTTTTAATATAAATGGGTTTGCCATTTGATAGTTTTAATGTTTGAGTGTAGAAATTATTTACAGTTGATATATTTGTTTTTAATGCGAAGACATCGGAAAATTCGCGACATATATCCAGCATTTCTTTTTTGACAAACTCGGATATTTCGTGACTTAACTCGCTTAGTAGCTGAGCTTCTCGATTTTCGGGTTCTTGTTGTATGTTGTAAATATTAAATTCGTCAAGGTCTACAGTGTCTAAGCAACTTGTTTTTAAAATAACGTTTTAAATGACAGGTATTAAAAACTTACTTTTGGTCGATACAGGACCAGATATATCAGTTTTCAAATGAACAAAGATAAATCCAAATACTATCGTTCATATATCAAATCCTTGTAAAATTAGAGGGGTCACCGAAGGACTAATACATTCGCTAGGCGTCGCTAATACTAATATTACAATTAATGGTAACAATCTATCACATCACTTTCATATTGTCGATCAAGATTTTCCTATCCCAGCTGATGGCATTTTGGGAAGAGATTTTTTGTGAAATAGTTCGAAACTACATCTGGTTCATAGAACATCATTTTATTGAATATTTTGGTTACCAAGGAATGTAATGCAAATCTGTTGACATAATAATGCAATGATCAGCAGAACACTTGCTTTGGTTATTTCTAACTGGGTTATTACAACTAGGGTATTATGATACATTTCGTAGCTTGAATAGATTAATTATTTGCAATATCAAAACATGTGTAATCTTCTCTTTATACTGTGTGGCCTATTCGTGAGACACAATCTATGTCCATGGGCATTAAAGTGTTTGAGAATTAAATTTGTCACCTCATCTGTACAGGGTGGCTCGAATTCGTGTCCATGTATGGGGAACTCGAAAACCGTAAGAGATACAGTGTCGGTCAAATTAAGACAAAATTGCGCATTTAGGTGCCTAACAATACGCCGTTTAGAAAGTTTCAAAATTCCGAGTATTTACAGAGATATCCGGAAAAAACCGAAATTTTGAAAAATCGTTATATTTTTTTCCTGGGCATATTTAAAAACGGATTTCAAATTTCATTGCACTTTTGCATTGCCACTTTTTCCGCTCTATCCAATGCTGATATCCAGTTTGAAATCCGACGTTTCGTCTTTAAGGAATCATTATCAACTTTCTTTTTTTAAATACGAACCTTTAATTTTTTTCGTGTTTCAAATGGCATTGGCGTTATATGTGTTTTTATTTTTAATTTTTTTTTTAATTTTTATCATTTTTTTTTATTACTTTTATTTTATATATTTCTCTTTGGCGTAATTTTAAATAATTTAAAGTAGGTACTTTTAAACGTTTTATGTTCTATAAAAATATTTTATTTGTTTTTTGTGTTGAAAATATATTTTTATCTTTGCACTAAGCAACTTGTTTGAGTAATAGTTCATGGCCATAATATCGGAAAAATAATTTTACTATTTTTTATTTTTAATACGGGCTCAAGTTTTCCACTTAATACAAAAAAAATATTTTTATACAATATAAAAATTTCTCAAGTACCTACCTTAAATTATTTCAAATTACGCCAAAGCAAAATATATAATTTAAAAAAAAATAATAAAAATTAAAAAAAAATTTAAAGAAAATGAACTCATGCTCATATTAATAACGCCAATACCATCTGAAAAACGATAAAAAAAAGTTGATGATCCCTTGAAGACGAAACGTCGGATTTCAAACTGGATACCATCATTGGATAGAGCAGAAAAGTGGCAATGCAAAAGTGCAATTCAATTTGAAATCTATTTTTAAATAAACCCAAGAAGAAAATAAAATGATTTTTTAAATGTCGTTTTTTTCCGGATATCTCCGGAAATACTCGGAATTTTAAAACATTCTAAACGGCATACTGTTAGGCACCTAAATGCGCAATTTTGCCTTAATTTTATTGAAAAATAAACAACACGCTCGTTCAGTTTTCAGTAAAGACTGACCATATTACATATAGAATACAGCAAGCCAACCAATATAGCTTATACAGCAGAATAATATAAATGATAAAACATAACAGTAGCGTACTTGGGTATAATATTTTTGGGCTTTTATTTTAACACTCCCACTAGCACAAAAATGTTACCTATTTTAAGGCAAAAACCCCTAAATCTAACAAAAATTTAGAATGTTTAACAGAACTTACACTTTTAGTTAATATGTCAGCGGGCATCTGAGTTGTCTGTAAATATTCTATTTTAACCAAATTATCAGCTACGGCTTCTCTAATAAAATGATGTCGAATATCTATGTGCTTCGACCTCTGATGAAACGTTTGATTTACCGACAACTTCTGTGCACTCTGATTATCATTAAACAAAGTTACACAATTTGAATTTTCTGTTAATTCAGCAATTAAATTTCTCAAATAAATGGCTTCTTTTGCAGCTTCAGATAATGCCATATACTCGGCTTCTGTGCTAGATAACGCAACAGTTTTTTGTTTTTTACTTTCCCATGATATTGAAGAATTACACAATTTAAAACAAAATCCAGTGTAGGATTTCCTGTCAATAGAATTACTCGCCCAGTCGGCATCAACAAAACCTGTTTCTTCATTATCTTTCTGAAACTTCAAACCATAATGCTTAGTATTTTTTAAATACTTTAAAATTCGCTTAGCTTGCTTCCAATGCTTATCATCAAAACAGTTATTAAACTAACTCAAATAACTCACTGAAAATGCAATATCTGGCCTGGTGAGAACTGCGAGATACATTAAAGAACCGATCACTCCTGATATGGCATTTTCTTATCGTTATTATAAATAGTTTCACCTTTTTCAAGATGAACATTAATTTCCATAGGCGTAGATACTTCTTTACAATCTATCATTTTAAATCTTTTTAAAATCTGTTCAACATATTGTTCTTGATCTAGGCTTATGGTTTTGTTTAATTTATCAATCTTAACCCTCATACCGAGACACTGTTTTACTTGACCTAAATACTTAATTTTAAATTCTTGTCCAAGTTTACACTTCAAAAAATCAGTTTCAGATTTATCATTAGAAAAAATAAAAAAATCGTCAACATAAACAGTGACAATAGTCAAGCAATTATCATTTCTTTTAGTATACAAATAAGGTTCAAAATTCGATTTTTTATAATCTAAACTATTTAAAAAATCATCTACCCGAGTGTACCATGCTCTGGCAGACTGTTTTAGGCCATAAATCGCCTTTTTTAATTTTAAAACTTTATTCTCGCTATTAGATTTTTCAAGCCCGTCAGGCAAATACATATAAACATCTTCTGCTAAAAAACCATTAAGAAAGGCGGTTGTTACGTCTACATGGGTTATATCTAAGTCTAGTTTAACAGATAATGCCATTAATAATCTCAATGTAGAATGACGCACCACAGGTGAAAAGGTTTCATCAAAGTCAATGCCTGGTCTCTGGGAAAACCCCTTAGCAACTAATCTAGCTCTATATTGTACCTTATTTTCAGTGTCGTATTTTCTTTTGAACACCCACTTACACTGCACAATTGTACCTTCATCTGGAACATCCACTAGTTCCCATACTTGGCTGTCTTCAAAGGATTGTAGCTCCTCGTTCATGGCGTGTTTCCATTTTGCCCCATCTGGCCTCGACAGTGCACTTTTCACGGTTTCTGGATCACCGGCTAGATCACAATGACTGTCTGAACAAAAATAACTAACACTATCCTCAAATTGTCTTGGCTTCGGCACTCTTTCTGATCGTCGCAGTCTGTTAGGAATTTCTTGAGTACTGGATGAAGAATTCTCGTCACTATTCTCAGCAAGTTCCCAGACTTCTCCAGAACTAACAGACATATTATCCTCATCCTCTGATCCTGTTTTCTCATCAGTAGATAAATTTTCGTCTCCCACTGAAACTGGTGTTTCTATGTCGTTGTGATGTCCATCAGTGTTTGTTTCACTGTCTACCATAATGCCAACTTCCTTATTTGTCTGCTCCATAATGGGTACATTTCTGCTAGTAAGAATCGTATTTTGATTTGGGTCATACACTCTATATCCCTTAACTTGTTCATCAAAACCCATTAAAATACACTTTATAGCTTTTCTGTCCCATTTCAATTGTTTTTCCTGTGGAATATGTACCATGACTTAACTGCCAAATATTCTTAAGTTGCTCACATCCGGCTTTACACCTGTCCATAGTTCATGAGGAGTTTTCGATAATCCAGAAGCTACCGATCTATTTCTCAAATAGACTGCAGTATTGACTGCTTCAGCCCAGAATTCTTTATTCAGGTTAGCGTCGAATAATAAACACCTTGCTTTTTCTATGACTGTCCTATTCATCCGCTCAGACATCCCATTTTGCTCAGGCGTGTATGAATTTGTTTTCTGATGGATAATTCCTGCGTTTTTTAGGAATTTTTCGAACTCGTTACTGCAAAACTCTCCTCCATTATCCGTTCTGAGTTTCTTTATTTTCTTCTCTTTTTGATCTTCAACCATACATTTGAAATTCTTAAAACAATCAAATACCTCGCTTTTGGTTTTTAAGAAATACACAAAAACCATGCGACTAAAATCGTCCTCAAAAATCAAAAAATATTTCGATCCCCCAATGGACGTTTTTTCCATAGGACCGCATACATCAGCGTGTATGAGTTCCAAAAAATCATTGGCACGTGATCCCTTATGTTTGAAAGGCAGTCGATGTTGTTTCCCTTCACAACATATTTCACAGTTTTTCTGTCCATTCTGCAAAGTTCCCGTATATGATAATCCATCAACAAGTCCATTTTTCATTTTTTCTAGGTAATTACTATTTATATGTCCAAATCTGCGATGCCATATCTCTGCCGAGGGTAACGCTGAATCAGTTAGTAAACATTTCTCACTAAAAATGTTTAGTTTATAAACACCATTCTGCAAATCAGCAATTCTGATAAGCTGGCGTTGTTTATCAAATATTTTA
This sequence comes from Pissodes strobi, assembly GCA_016904865.1. Lineage (NCBI taxonomy): Eukaryota > Metazoa > Arthropoda > Insecta > Coleoptera > Curculionidae > Pissodes > Pissodes strobi. The sequence continues at coordinate 40,965 of MU189357.1, read as the reverse complement.
CAGCTATCGCCCTCAAATTTCACAATATTGCCTCGCTCTATCAATTGACTCACCGATAACAGATTGGTGGTCAAATCTGGGACATATGAAACATTTTTAACCATTACGTCATGCTTTTTATTACTAACGACTGTTGTAATCATTACGTCACCTGAACTCTTCACAGGAATCATAGTTTTGTTTGCTATCATAATTTCCTGCACTTCTTTAGGATTACTAACGTTTATAAGCTGTTCCCCATTGGCTGTTAGATGTACACTCACACCAGAATCTATATACCAGTCCGACTTATTAAACGCACCGTTTAAAAATACAGCATTAAACGCGGGAGTCGTTTTTGTTTTCGTTTTATCGGTCTTCTTATCTGGACATTTATTCTGGTAATGTCCAAATTTTTTACAGTTATAGCACTTAATTTTCTTAACATCCAACTTCGGATTATTATCAAAATTACGGTTTCCATTGCCATGCCAATTTGAGTTCCTGGCAAATGCACTCCGAGTATTTCTGACGTCGACTTCCATGTCTAGCAATTTTGTCCTTATTGAATCTATTGTTATGGCGATTCCTGAATGTTCTATTGCCATAATCATTGGTTCAAATTTTTCAGGCAATCCAGCTAGCAGCAATGAGCCAATCCATTCGTCCGTTATACCAAAACCTGTGCCTCGTAGCTTTTGACCAATTTCAGCAACTTGATTTACATAAGACGTCATCGAATTACAGTTTTCTAAACGTGTAGAAATTAGATTTCTCAAAAGACTGATTCTTCTTGCAAATCCTTGATCATCGAACAACGTTTTCAGTTTTTGCCATAATTAAACTGTTGACGTCGCATCTTTTATATGGACATAAAGTGATGCATCGATTGTTAAAATCAACTTGGCTTTCGCTTTGGCGTCATCTGCTTGCACAACCTCTGATATGCATTTGGACAATCCTTCCAAAATCAAGAAGTTCTCAACAGCAAATGCCCAATCACAATAGTTTTCTCGTCCCCTTAATTTCGGAACATTTACTATATAATTAGCAGCCATACTTGTGAGTCACACGAAAACAATACCGAAACGCGACTTCTTTATTTTACGAGGTTACCGATAACGCGCGGCCTGCGATTATCTGGGCCCATAACCTATTGAAAAATAAACAACACGCTCGTTCAGTTTTCAGTAAAGACTGACTATATTACATATAGAATACAGCGAGCCAACCAATATAGCTTATACAGCAGAATAATATAAATGATAAAACATAACAGTAGCGTACTTGGGTATAATATTTTTGGGCTTTTATTTTAACAAATTTGACCGACACTGTATCTCTTACGGTTTTCGAGTTCTCCATACATAGACACGAATTCGAGCCACCCTGTACAGAGCATTTTGAAAAAAGCAGAGAGTACCCTCAGGTGAACTCTCTGCTGTTATGTTTAGCTTTATTTCAGATAAACCATAGTTAAAATTTAGGTCTACATATCTGCGATATCATCCACTCACTCATCTTCAGTCAAGACATTTACATCTAAAAAGTAACATTTTTGTTTGGAAATAGTAAGGAATCAAAATAAAAAACAAGTAAAACAAATAACAAGTAAACCAGACAAATTATTAAAAGTCAAAAACCAACCTGCAGCGTTGTCTTTATTAGGTTTCGTTTGTTTAATTTTCAGATGTATCCATTTAACTTTCTGAGTTATCGCTGCCTGGTTTAAATTTAGGGTCTCCATTATATTCCCCGTCATCTTGATAGAGGTTGCTAGCTATAGCCATCACTGTCCGCCAATGTGTTAATTAAAGGGGCGTTTCACTTTGATGAGCGTTTCATTTTTTTTCTGGCTTTTCCTCGCTAAAAATGTTTCACTTCAAAAACTTGTTTCATTAATAATTTTGTTACGTTTTGACACACTGTGTTCGCTTTTATTCGTTTAAGATTCGTGCTATGACATTGTTAGTTTAACTAGATCTGAACTTCTCTAATTATCTACTTACGGAATTAAAGCATTACCAACTAGAGCGCTTGTTCAAAAAGAAAATTAAGGAAGCCACCTTGCATACCTGACTTACTTCTTCATTGGCTTCATGCAGATACGCTTTGAGAGCCGCGTTTTGCCGTCAGAGCTAAAATATAATAAGTAAATTTTAGTTTTTCGAACAGCCATGAGCACGGCATGTTGTATTTCTTATGGATCAAAATGCATAAAATTGCTTTGTACTTTTCAAAGATGAAGAATGACAAAATAGTTGGTCTAATACTTAGATTGCAGTTGCTAGAAATTGTTATTTGGAAAATGCGTCAGTTACGGAAATTAAAGCAAATTAGGAGCTTCATGCTGAATCCTCAGCAAATTGACTCTTGTTTAAAAATATATCATGCACTAAAACATTTTTAACACGATAAATAAAGTTTGATGTTTGTTTCATAACTTGTATTATTTACTACTTTTTGGAGGTATCTTTATCAGGAACATGATTTTGGCGTCTCCTGCATTAGTGACATGTTTAAACTAATGTAATGTTAACGATTTTTTCTGCTCTCAAAAATAAAACTTTTTATTCCTATTTTTATTCCTCCACTTAACCATCTACGCTCTGTAGCACACTACAAAATATATACAGAAAATTAAATTTAAAGGCCTAATAACAGGTTTTTGTATCCCGACCTGAACATGTTTACACTACATTTCTTGAAATCGCGTGTCATGACATTGTATTGTTTGACAAAGCTGTAAGAAAAGCCTAAATTCTAACTTCTTGTAAAGGTAGGCAGGCCTTCGAGTGTCCAAAGAATACTATAGAATGCAGTTTGTACACATCATCACATCTCAGCCAGCCAATTTGCTTAATACTTTTGGACACTGAATCATATTTCTTTAGGCCAAAAATTAACCTGCAACATGTAGGTATTCTGCACAAACTGCACCCTCTTCCTAGTAACTACGTCAAGAAAGGGATATTAAATAATGTAATAATAATTATAAATGGGTTTTGTCCATTTCACACAATTTCTTTCTCATTTTAAAATTTAATGTATATCTATTACAGTATAATAGCTTCATTTTAACATAAATCTTTTGCTGCAGAGTTTGGACATGTTTATGTTGACATCCAACTGAATCGCAAGATTTTTGGCGCAGCTAGAAAATGTCAACAAACTATTTTCAATTAGAATTTGTAAACGATCCAAGAGTCCATCGCGCAGCCCTCCAGACAAAATAGAAGAACTTCGGTTTTATCGGAGTTTGTGCTCTTTGGAGTAGTGCAAGATAGCTTCCAAATCATCATTCAACAAACCTGCGGCTCTCTCAGGATCAGAAGGGTCAAACTGAAGCAATAACTGAGTGTCATCAGCATATGCCTGTATGTGTGAATTAGAAACTGCCGAGAAAATATCGGATGTGTATAGAGGGCCAGGAATTGTCCCCTGCGGCACTCCCGATACCACACACTTTTCCCAATTCGAACAATCTGGGATCTATCAGATAAGTAGAACCTGAAAAAGATATTGAGACATCATCAAAACCATAAAATGGCAGCTTAGCACAAATTAAATCATGGTCTATTATATCAAATGCCTTTGAATAGTCAAGCAGCAGCAATAGGCATCTAGCTTTTTATCAACGGCTCCTACAATATCATCAGTAATATTTAGAAGAGCCGAAGTTGTACTATGTACTCCATAAAGCCAGACTGGTGAACCGGAATCAAAATTATTATTTTTAAGATAATTTAATACCTGCAAGTGAACCACCCTTTCCAATATTTTAGATGATGCTAAACTTACGCTCACTGGTCTAAAGTCACTAACATCAACAGGATTTTTGATTTTGGAACTGGAGTGATGAATGACCTCTTCAAACACTGTGGAAAATAATGAAAATATCCCCCTTTCTAAGCAGCTATGTATTATATGAGTAATGTGATTAACAATGGAGGGCAAGCATAGTTTAGCCATGAAAATTGTCAAGTCATCACTTCCCGCTACATTAAATTTGATACTTTCAACGCCTTCAAATATGTCATCCTGGCTCACCAACCTAAAAGAAAACCTCAAGCTTTCATTGTATCTATTATTACTATAATACAATATTTTACCATCACAGTTGTTTGTTTTTGCAAACACTGCAAAAGTATCTATTAAGAGATTCCGCATCAACAGAAGATGGGATATTATTAACTTTTTTGGTAGAATGAATATTGAAATCATGAAGTAGTGTTTGCCATAATTTACGCATGTTCTTTTCATTTTCAACATACGTTCTTGCTAAATGTCTAAGGCTTTTATAGCGTTCTCGACTTTCTGCTGTATTTCTTAACCCAGCCTTAGCTCTAGAATTATCCCTTTCTTTCATTAAGCACTTTATAGCTCCTGTTAGCCACGGAGCACGAGGCTTGCTTACCCTTACTGTTCTACGCGGAGCATGCATCAAAACAAGTCCTCTAAATGCTCAGTCATAAACCTAATCTTATCTTCAATATCATAAATATAAAAAATTATCCCATTGAATACTACCTAAATCAGCCAAAAAAGCTTATTTTTCAAATTTTTTAAAATCGCTAAAAGTTATAAATTTCACAATTTTAGTCTTCAATGGTATTGCTAAGTCGCAAATGGTCAGCATTTGATCACTTATTTCACTTGCATCAATTATGCCACGTTTTACTACTATCACTCTATTAGATACAAAAATTGGTCCAACGATGTTCCAGAATTACCAGAAAGTCTAGTTGGTTCGCCTATCACCTGAGAAAAGCCGTAACTATCAAATAATTGACTCATCGGATTCATAATATTTATCATATTAATATTTATATCACCCGGAACTACAATGTAATTATCCAATGGCAAAATTTCAGGTAAAAAAGTATCCGATACATTTGCACACTCCAAGATATTATTTCCTACATGGTACATTACCCCAATCGCCATTGGTGTTTTATTACATAGTCTTACCAGAATCCAAAGGTACTCAAAACCTGCTACGATAGGCGAATCTACAAACTGTATAATCTAACACTGCAGTTCAGTCCTTACGGAAATGCCAACGCCGCGCCACCGCCTTTTCCCACCCCCCGATCATTTCTTAAGAAGTCAAAACCTGGTATAGCCACAATGTCCGACGATGTGTTTTCATTTAGCCAGGTCTCAGTCACCCCGACGACATCGAATTTATTTATTTGTACTAAGTTTTTAAATTCAATTAACCCAGTAAAAATTGACCTTTGGTTCAAATTGGCCAAATGTAAAACAGGACATTTTGGATCAAATGCTATATGAGCCGTATCTAATTGAGCGTTTTTATTTTTCTTATTTTTGTTTACACAATTTACTCATTTAACTATATCTGAATTACATTCCTTACGCGTATGATCACCTGCACATCTTGATCAAACCTTGTTTTCACTCTTGCAATCCCTAGGGTAATGAATATAACCCATACATTTATAACACTGCAAAATACTAGTGTGATTGAAAACAGGTGCCTTTGACAAGCCAAATATCACCCTAGGTTGGGCAAGCAGAACACTGTGAGTTTTTGGATCAGCTTCGATTAATAAGTCAACATCCCCATGCCAATTTTCAGATTTTTCTATATATTCATGTAAAAATGTTCGTCTACATTTTTACAATCCCTTCTATAATAGCTTCTTCATCGTCATCAAGACTAACATCGGAGATGTTCAAATTTACAATATGTTGAGGAAACACCCCAACACGTGTATAACTTTCGATTTTCACCGTACAGTTTGGTGATAACACCCTGTATGTATGTAGTATGAATGAGCCATAATTAATCCACGAATATATTTATTTAACCCCAGGTAACCAGAAATTTGTGCATTTAAATCAGCATATTTCAGTTCTTCATTACGATCCATTAGTCCGAACCTGGTTTGTTGGTATTATAGGATCCGTCATATGCAATCATCCCCGCTAAGCAAAATGACATTTCGTCAAGCAAATCGTTATTAATCGCTCTCAATTTAATATATCCTTGTCTCCGTCAGTGTTCTGTAAACAGCAGTGTGTCAAACAAAGAAAGAAGATGCTTTCACCCTCTCAAATGAAATCGACGCGGATTTTCCCGCGAATCCCCACTTTATTTGGTCTTGCCGCCCAGCGATAGAAAAATATATTTCACTGCTTGGAAAACACTCAACCGTGTAGCAACGGCCGTAGTCGCCGCGCTGCTTCAATTTAGTGCCAAAAACAACTGCCCCCGTCGCAGCCTTGTTTGAATCCAAGATTTAGTTTTTAATAGTTTAAAGTGCTTTACAACCCCTCAAGCGTGCTAGATTGGTCCAGTCACCGCTCTCTAGCAAGTGCAGTTCCAACTCTCACTCGAACACCAGCTAAGTGCTCGTTCATGTTTTCGCGCCAAAAAGGTCACACCTCTGTTATTCAAGTTGGACAAAGACCTCTTTTGGGCGTTTCTACGCAACTCTTTAAAGCCAGAAACGACGTAGCGTCTCAGCTTACCTGTAGTTGAAGAGAAGCAGTTTAATGGCGTTACCAAATTTATAGCTTAAATCGTGCCTGTGCTATTCAAATTAAGGATTTGAAGTCAGACCCCTGCCTGGTTGGAGGGAAGTGGAGAAAAGAGTAGATCAAGGTTTTCGTGAGAAAGAAACACTTTGTAGTTAATAATAGAAAAGTTATTAAATTCAGGAAAGACACTGTTTTATTCTTAAATATAAATATCCTTAAAGATCTGTAAAAGTAACTTGTTTTGCATATTTAGTTTTATATATGAATAATTGAGTGCATTGAAGTAGCTTAGAAATTATATATACATTATAGATATTCACCATATTGGGTTCAGATGCAATTTACACCTGCATTATTAAAGTAATTAGTTAATATACCTACCTAGTTTCAATTCACAATGTATGTCTAAAACCCCCACCACCCTATTTAATACAGTCCACTAATTTAATTTGTAGTTAATTAAAAAGTTAATTGCTACCCCCACCTTTGTGGTCATAATAAGTTAAAAATATAATTTGTTTGTACCGACCACAATATTTAACTTTGGTTTTTTCTTGGTAGGTATCTCAACAATATAATCTTTACCTATCTCTTTTTGTAACTTATTCTTGAGAGAAACCATGTGTTTACTATTATCACTGCCAACTGCCTCATTAGTTGCTTGACGAAACTTTGATATATTGAAACCCCCCGGGTTAATTTTACGCCTGATATATTCTATAGTGTCCCTACTGTTCTGATCTTTTCTTGATTTTACAACAATAGCAGACGCAGTCTTCGTTAAATTTGCATAGGACTCTGATTTACCACCAATTGCATTGGGGGCAAACGATGGAAATTCATTGTTTCTAAGAGCATTGTATTTTTTAGTTATCTCAGTTATTTCCTGCTTTATTTTTTGATAATCCGCTCGAATGACTCAATCTTGGTCCTGAACTTGCTGTAGGAGCAATTTAAACAAGAAATTTTCCATTTCAATCCCATTTAATTTGTTTACTTTTTCGAATTGTAGGTTATGTTTCTCAAACAGCAACTTACTCTTGTCTTATCGATATTTATGCACTTTTTCCTTTGAATACAGCTAGAATGATATAAAGAGCCACAATTTACACACCCTACACCTGCATAAACCTAGTTTTTCGCACAATTTTTGAAAACCAATCCCGAAGGTTCAGAATCCGCGTCATCTTCCGCCGCCATGTTTATATAAATATGGGTTTTTGCCGCTACTACTACTACTTCTATACAATATTTTTCTTGCGCGAAAACACTCCATTTTTTTAAATGCGTAGTCAAAAAAGTAGAAGCATAAATAAGGAACCTCACCTCCTTACACGCTTAAAAATGCACCACAAACAACTTTTTTTCGAGGTTAAACATCCGTTGGTCGCGTGTCAGGTTTCATCTGACGTTGGCTAATTTCAAGAAAAATCTCTGCTTATGGCTTTTTTTTATTTAAGTAAAAAACTGTAAGAAACTATTAGTTACGCTGCTTGCAATTAGTAGAGTAGAATGGGGCAAAAGGACGCAATTTTTAATAAAGAGGCTTAAAACACTTGTTTTTTTTTTTAATTAAATTTTATTATTTTAAACAAAAGAAATATGCTTTAAGAAGCTAACAAAACAGTAAAACTTTCTTGAATAAAACACCCCACCGGTGGCGGCGTGGTAAAAATCCCATTAATGGGGGAAAAGTCCTTATGAGAAAAATTATACACATACATCACAAATAAATTGTCCAAGTCTTTCGCATGCAGTGAACTCTCACTGGATCCAGCCTTCAATTGGTGGGTCTTCATATTCTTCTGAGCATCCATGGCAAAAATAATTCTCATTTGACTATTCTTTGGGTTTGGATTTTTCTTTTCAATAGAACGACTGCTTTTAATATCAGCGGCAACCCTAGCTTTGCTTTTTTCCTTATCGCGACAATTTTTCTTTTAACACTTTTTGTACATTTATGTTATTCTTTTCTCATTTTTTTTCTTTTCTTGTCCGTCCAGTTTGTCTTTAAATGAAGTGCTTGACAGTATTTCCGATTTCTGTCCCTTGCTTTTTCATTTTTGCGTTTCTTGTTTTTTGGGAAGGTGTAATATTTTTGGAGGATCAGGAGAGGTTTAAGGTGGATACATTTTATCTAGCCACTGGTTATCGGATCCTAATGAGATATTTTTGTTGGAGGTGGAGGTCTACTAATTGCAGGAGCGGAAGATGAAACTTGTTTCTCAAGAGTGCACAAGCCCAAGTTTTTGATGGTTTTTAAATTTTCTAGAGGAACATCAAACTCAGAATCTGAATCATTATTGATATCTTGGTTATCTAAATTTGGGTTGTTATCTGTAACCGAGGAAGGCAAAAAATGTTCTTCGCTAAACACAAATTTATTTATAAGGTAGATTCCGCATTTCTCAAATGATTCAATACCTTTTCCTATAGTGGAACAACGCCTATATGCTTGACCAAATAAATAGTCTAGCCATTTGGAAATGTTTAATGACAAATTAACCATTTCTTGGGTTGCTAGTTAGCAGTTGATCACATTCGTCAACATAAAATGTTTTCAACGGTTTCAAATAACAACGATCCAAAGCAATAGCTGGAGTCGATGGCTGCTATGAGGCGGAATTGTTCATAAATGAATTGAATTATGCCTGCAGAATAAAACAGCTACCAAAGACCTGTGCGATGAATGATTGTATAGAATAAGCAATACCGGGTGTTCTATGTCTGGACGAACTTTAGCATCGAAGTGTTTCAACCAATCTAGAAAAAGTTCTTTGTTCATATATCCGGAATCTGATGTCCATTAGTTCACTTTTCATCCTTTTTCTCGGAAATATTATTACAGGTGGCGCAAACTATCGTTATTGTTTCTCCTCTTTCCGTAGAGGTCACTTTTCCTCCCAACTTCTTTCCCTTTGGACTTATAACTTTGCTTTCATCTATATTGTATATAGCGCTTGGCGGAAAGTTGAATTTATTGTACAGCGTGGATCGGTTATTAAAAAAGGCTTCAACCTGTATCTTGTTGAAGCCCATTACCCTCGCCAGGCTGATTCCACTTGCAGTTCTCAACGATAAGCTATGTTTTTGAATGAACTTAAAAGCCCAATCTTTGCCAGCTATCTTCTTTTCATTATCAAATGGATGAGCCACATTTTTCAAAGCTGCAAAATCATATTTAATGAATGACAGGTTATAAAATCGTTCATCCAAATTCTTGCAATACTGAACCAATATTTCATCCATTTGAGGTGTAAACACAGACCAAAACCGCATAAAATGTTTTACACCACGGCCCGCTTTAAGTATCTTTTTTAAAATCAATTCATGTAGACACCCAGCATGTCAGCAGTACTTCTTATTGAATGATCGTCTTCAATATAGGCTCTAGTGGGCACTGACGTTTCCTCCGTGCACATTCATCTTGCCCCATTTCCAATGTAGGTTTAAAGATGGTTATAAAAAAATATGGATTAATCAAGCTTAACAAATTTAGGTCTAAAATAAGGTAATAATATAAGATTAATCTAAGTAAAATCTTGCTTATATCTGCCTACAACTAGCTTTGATTGCTTACGCCCGCCGTATAGC
>MU189357.1:0-20885 GCA_016904865.1 Pissodes strobi | reverse complement strand
TTAATACCTACACCTATTACATTATAATGTATATATACTATTTCATATGTGGTAGAATAAAATTGTTTTATTTAATTTGTGCCGAAGGGTAGCTTTTTCTCCCAAAAGTTGCAATGATCTGTTTTTTACATGTTTGCAACACACTTAATAATTTGAATTTCGTGCAATTCGTTACTAACATCCACTACAGGATGCTGTATTTTAAAAAGTGATTGCAGTTTTGGGAGAAAATATTGCACGACAACTAAAATAATTCTTTTTTTTTAAATCAAACTTTCTCAAGTAACCGATGCTTACTTCAGTCCTAGATACCCTTTCTGTATAAGGGTCGATTTGAAAAATGCTATTTGATGGAAAGTACAGTTTACCATTTGAAATAAATGAAGTGAAACTTCTACAATTGTTAATGTCCAAGCAATAGTTCTACTATCTATGTTTATTTACATTCTAACAGAGAAAAAGTTTTAATATTTGAAATACATCCATCACAAGTTATTGAACGAACATTAATGTTAATTTCTGATAATTTTTGAATTGCAACTTGTATGAACTGTTTCTGTAAAATGGCAGTTATTTTGCTTATAAACATATATGCTATTGGGCATTTAAAATTTGTTGTGTATGACACAATCATAAAAACCAAAACCATACCGAGAGCCGAAATTGAAACCGCAGTTTTGTCAACCCATGAGAGGCTTCAGCAATGCATAGACCGTGATGGTCAGCATTTCGAGCATTTGCGGGGGCACTAAGAACCTTCCTTTTTTAAATCGGTCCTTTTCAGGGCCACAACTTTTATAAAAGAGAAAATTCGAGATAAATATAGTAAAAAAAAATAAAAAATTAAGGGATTTTCGTAAGTAATAAATTTTTTTGCCTATATTTTGGGTTAGGAACAAGATATCGAGATGCGGTCTTCGCGAGCTTGTTTAGCCATTATTTAGCTACTTTTTCATGGGAAAAAAATCATATCAATGCATTTAATTTTTTTGAGAAAATTAGCCATTTCTGTCGGAATGTCGAAAATAGCCCTCTAGCGGCGACATGTGAAACTAACGAAACTTTAAATAATACAACATTTGTAGCCCAAGAATAGCTCCTTTGAACTAACCCAAGTTTGTTAAAATCGGCTTAGCCGTTTCGCAGATACAGGGTGTTATTTAAATCAAACATTGAATACCCCCCACCACTTTATTTTTAGAGATACAGCAAAAAGCATTAAACAAAAAAGTTTATCCTCAACTTCAAATATGTGGAATTTATTTATTAGGTTAATATAGCGGAATTCACAGAAACATCACTTTTTTAGATTCAAGATTGCAGTTACGCCCCCTAGTGGTCATTTTTGAAACTTGAAAATATTTTCCAGGTTTTTCTCTTGACCGTTTTAGTACATTTTTTGCCGCAAGTCTCTACGATGAATAGTTTCCCAGATACAGTACCTCGCATTCTTAGTTGGCCACCCTGTACACGCAAAGGACATTTTTTGGAATTTCTGACATTTTTGTGTAATTTTTTTGAATTATTGCCATTTTTGTGGATTTTTTTGGAATTATCGGCATTTGTGTGGAATTTTTTGTATTTTTATGGAATTTTCTGGCATTTTTGTGTATTTTTTAGCTTTTCTGTCAACTTTTGTAAGCACATACATAGTGGAATTTCTACCAAGATTTTGCACTTTAATAGACGTGACCAACTGAACCAACGCTTAACAAACATAAGGGTGATTCAGGGTGTATAGTACATCACACGTTCCGGCGAACCGATCTACGAATCGGTTTCAAAACTTGTACTTCTATCAAAAAGTAGTAAAATCTTTGATATTTCAAAAGAAACGTCATGTACATTGTTGCATTTTTTAATATATGTGAAATTCGGAATTTTTTCATGTCTCACACTTTTGGTGTAAATTCAATTGTTTTTAAGATATTGGCATTTCAAAATTGGAATTTTGGACAATTCTCAAAAACAGTTGAATTTAAACCCCAAGTGTAATACATGAAAAAATTCATAATTTCACAGATTGTATTTTACGATTTTTACGAAATGGTATTCACATTTTTACAAAATTACGCACAAGACTATTTGAGATCTGGGAAACTATGTTGCAAGCTACAAACATTTTCACTTACTTATTCGCGAGGTGAACAAAAGTAAGTCTCACTTTAGATCAGAAAAACCCTTACCAGCGACTGAGACTCATCACCGCAGACAGGAGCAGATTACAGCAATTAATCAAGATCTGGAAAAAGTTCAAACTTGGGGCGAAATTTGGTCCAGTTCAATGCAGCAAAGACCCAAGCAGCAACGCTTACCAAGAGGGCCAATACAGCGGGCCCTGACATCATTAAGGCAGGATCGACCATTCCTTCATCCTCGTCAATCGGACTGTTGGGTGTCTCGGTCAATAGTAATATGGCCTTACATGACCATGTTGCAAGAAACCCTATACACCGCAGCAGTTGATCTTGCTCTACATAGCGCAAATAAGACAGTGGTTAGAATATTGCTCACGTATCTGGGGTGCCGCACCAAAGCACACCCTAAAGCTGCTGGATTCCATTCAGAAGAGAGCTGTGCGTCTCATCGGCAACCCGGAGTTGACCCGGAATCTGGATATTCTGGAACACCGCAGACATGTGGCCGAGATGTCTCTGTTTTACACATACTTTCACGGCAGATGTTCCCAGGATTTGGCCCGTCTCATCCCGCCCCTAGCAACTCCTGTCAGACAATCACGACAGACGGCAAGAGCTCACCAGTTTCTCGTACAACTGGAAACACCTAGAACATCGCTTTCCAAGAACTCCTTTGTCTGGCGCACTGCATCACTGTGGAACTCACTCCCAGGACATCTGTTTCCCACTAATTACAACCTACAACTATTCAAGAACCGTGTCAATCAACATCTTCGCACAAACACCGCTCGTCGAGCGCCATAGGATCGCCCCTTAGTGTGTGTGCCACTGCCAAAAAAAATGCATTTGATAACTTGAAGCGACATCTTTCAGAAGACAAAATTAACTATAGAAGCGCACAGAAGATCTGTTATTCACGAGTTAGAGGAGCTCCGATCATTAATATTCCTGAATAAGCTGGTACAATATCCTTTTTAAAAGTTGTGGATTTTTAATATATTCCCTAATTTCACAGGGGGATTTAAAATTCGGGTTAAGTAAGTATTATGGTACGCCACTTTTTTTAAGATATTGGAGAAAATGGATAAAAGAGACGAAAGCTCGTAAACTAACAGATAATTTTATATCTTTAAACTGTTAAGATCAATGTTCATAATTTTATTAAACTGATCGAAGTATTTCAATCAGATGAAGAATTAGATTATATACTATGTTTTGGCCACTCTCTTTAACAGTCAACCATGCGATGGTTTATTCCGCTTTGCTAGATCACTAACCTCTATCTACATTTTCAATGATGATGACCTTCAGCAGCAGGATCACACAATTGAATTCTATACCAACGACCTCAAGGATGTTTTCTTCGTTCCAAGAAAGCACAAGAAACAAAGTGTTTACAAGGTATCCAGAAATGATATGATAGAAGTAAACAAATATAACAAAGATTATTAATGAAGCGTTAAAAGAAGCTTATAGGGATAATAGAACCACCATCAGGTAGTGCGAGTGGGAAAATGAGAGTGATATGTGTTTGAGGCCAGCATTTCGAAAGTGGAAAATAAAATAAATTGTTGTTATTGTTCAGTTTCTTGTAAAAGATGATTTAAACTAGTTGTAATGGAATAAAGCTATATTTATCAGTTTTCGTCATTTATGTTCAATTCTTGTGAAAGCTAATTTTAGACATTGTAACCAGCTTTATTCGCTAATTGCCTAACTCACTCAGCCGTTTTTTTGTTCTTTTTAAAGGCGTGGGTTAAAGTTTATGACAGTTAAAGCGGGCGCCACTAATTTTTTGCTGCAAGAAATTTATTAAAAATTCTATCTGTCTGCAAATCGGAGAATAACATTTAGAAAAAATACCCTGTGAAAAAGCGTAAAAAAATTAGAATGATATTAAATTATAGCCTAAATATAGTTTGCAAAATAAACACCTGGAACACAAACAAGCAGTTTATTAAAAAAGAATACTACTTGGGTAGAATCTACTTTTTTTAAATTTAGAAGATTTTCTGAGTACTGATGGTTAATATTATACTAAAGAAATTAATGGAATGTCACTTAAGCTGGCCTATTTATGCCACAGGTGGTAATTAATGTTCAAATTACAATTATATTGCTATTTGAATTAAGTTTAATCTTGACATTCTTACACTAGAAGAGAAACTACAATAATGAAGTAACAATTATACGATTTAGGCCTGGTACTCACTGCGATTAAACTTCAAAACTAGCACTAGTTATGATGCTTTAGCAAGTCTCTGATCAATAACTTAATACTACTAATTACTATATAAAAATCTCAATAAATTACCTCGATACTACTTAACGAGAGGAGTTATCTTTAAAATAATATTTTAATATTACCCAGTTACTATTGCTTAAATATGTAACAATTTATATATTAAAATTAGGGAATAAATATCCACTAAACTACGCTTACCTTATTCCCTTGGCAGCTGGATAATAGAAGACTTCTAAAATGTTTTCAAAATGCTAAACTACAAGGGATAAACTGAATAAAATAAATAGGAATAAATATAGCCGCACCAACTAAGGAGAGTTGAGCTCAATTCTACCGATATCAAGGCGAAATGTTCAATAATAAGGTTTAAATAGTTTTAATTAATTTTCTGCCATGGGTTTGACAAGCAGATACAACTAACTTAGCATAAATAACTTAACGGCCTAATTCTATAGCATATTTTACGTATTAACGAGAAGAAAAGCGATAAAAAGTTGGCAAGGGGTTTAGAGGACTGCCTTTTACAAAAAATAACTCTAGATAAGGTTAGAGAACTGAACCTCAGTATCTCTTGAAGTAATATTTCAGAAAATACTTGTCGGTAATTGTCTTTAGAATTCTCACTAGGAAATTTTAAGCATTTTAGCACGACAGAGCAAGAACTAAATTATAAATACATGTAGGTCTAACACTTAATAATTTAAATAGATCCTATCAGGACTTGCCGATACCTTCAGCATTCCGTATGTGAAAAGCTACTGGACTGGACTTCAGTGTAGATGGACGAGCTAGGTGTACCTCTCAGCTGGGAGGATCACTTTCTCCACAAAATTCTTGGCCTGGTCGACTTCAGATAAGACGGCGGGCTTCTGCTCAAGGAAGGAATTCTTCAGAATAAATGGGCATCAGTCCCTTGAAAAGACTCTGGTAAAATGACAAACGGTTTTTTAGCCACCTACTAAAAAGCACATGAGCCGAACCTACCTTTTAAAATAAAAAGGGTTATCACACCGCTTTGCACACGATGTTTCACAATATCATAGCCGGTACTCTAACAAAAGATCCGCGTTATTACGCTTTGTAATATTAACATAAATTGCTATCTGGCAGCCATCAAACAGCAGTTGAAAACTTAATTGCCATAAGGCACCTTCATGGATGAAAGTCCAAACGAGACGAGCCTTCAATTATAACTTTTTCGATATATCCTATTTTCATGCGCATCTTCGGAAGGCGCTTGTCATCAAAGGGTTTGGAGTACTAAAATCCACTCATAATAGTAATGTTGTGATGAAAGAAAGAAAGAAAGAAAGTTTATTCATGCTAATAACACTAGTGCTTACATACGTCAGAGTATTTAGATACCATATCCTTCGCTCAAGCAGTGGCAATTTAGGCCATGCGTCCAGAGCAACGATTCATTGTAAGACATTAGAAATTTACAATATTGAAATAGCAATATATCCAAATAGTAATTAGCAGTATTAAATAATATTAAAATATCACTCACTTAACTATATTTCACATTTTACAACACAAAGTCTGAGAAATCATTTATGAAGAATTCATCCAAGGGGTAGAAACACTTTTTTATAAGATATTTCTTGACAGCTGATTTAAAAACTTTAGTAGGTAATATTTTCATGTGAGGTGGCAGCAAGTTAAATAGTTTAGGACCAAGGAATGATATGCCTGTTTTCGTTCTATGTATTCTGTGATATTCTGTATATATGTGATCACAATTTCTGGTCATGTGATTGTGAATATTTCGGTGTGCTATGTACTTGTGACTGTTTTCTTTGACAAATAGAAGACACTGCAAAATGTAAAGACATGGTACTGTTAAAATTTTTAATTGAATAAAACTTAATTTGCAATCGGCTCTGTACTCTAGCCCTGCAATTACCCTTATGGCTTTTCGTTGTAGACCAAAAATTCTCTTGGCATTAGCTGCGTGACCCCAGGCCAAGAAAGCATACGAGATCTTTGATTCGACACATGCATAGTATACTGATATAACACCCCTCTCAGGTAACACGTACACCAAACTCCTCAAAGCAGATATTCCCGAGGCAATCCCTGGACAAAGATAGTCAATATGTGAATGCCAAGTCATTTTTGCATCAATTTGCACCCCCAAGAAACGAACCGACGCGGAGCTTGCCACACCCTGTAAAGAACGAAGTGAAAAGTAGATCACTTCGGTCTTCGACTGGTTCAAATTCAGCTGGTTACAGGTGAACCATTCAGCAACCTTCGACTGTGTCCCCCACAACTGTCACGATTTCCGTTAAATCATTGGCTTTCTTAAGTACATTTGTGTCATCAGCAAATAGCACAAGGTCAGCACCGGGATCACAACTCTCCAGATCATTGATGTAAATTAAGAAAAGCAGCGGGCCCAGCACTGAACCCTGTGGTACGCCAAAAAGCACTTCACGGAGGCTTGACTGGTGACCATTAGACTCTACAAGTTGTTTTCTACTGTTTAAATAGGATAATAATAAATGTTGGCTTTTTTCATCAACATTGTATGATTTTAATTTTTCTAACAGCAGTTTGAAAGAGACACAATGGAAAGCTTTACTGAGGTCGCAGAACAGAGATCCAACGTAGTCCCCTGTTTCATACGCACCGTTTACAATTTCAACAAGCTTGTTTATTGCCATATCAGTTGAATGCAAACTTCTAAAGCCAAACTGGTTTGGATAAAATAAATTGTTTGTTTCAAAATATGAGGAAATACGAATTTTTAAGGCATGTTCGAATACTTTAGAGAAAATTGGTACAATTGAGATGGGTCTGTAGTTATTAAGTTGATCTGGGGATCCCTTTTTATGGATTGGTATTACTTTGGCTATTTTCAACACTGATGGAAAAATTAAGTCTTTTATGCAAGTTTAGTAAGTGGATAAACTATTTCATTCTCTCAAATTTTATTTGAGATACTTTTGATCATTTTACTATTGAAGCCAAAGTAATCACGACTTTTTTTGTTCTTTAGACCTTTCATCAAGCCCCGAGTTTCATTAAAGGTTACTTCTGTAAAGGAGAAAGACAAATTGTTTATTATTGGCACATGGGCAGCAATGTACGAGTTTGTATAGACGCTTGTTTTAGTATTACATTGTGGTAGATTTTCAACAGGTTTACGAGGAATATCCACAAAAAACTCATTCCGGGTCCGGGACCAAGTCAATATTATTTTTAGATTTTTTATTACCCAGTTTAGACTGACTCCTGACTGTGTTCCAAATAGCTGTAGGACTGTAGTTGTGCACTGACAGGTAATTATTGTTAGTTTGTTTTTTGGCCTTTGCTCACTCAGAGCGATAGTGTTTTGAATACCGTTTAAGCATTAATCCAGCATTCTCACATCTAGAGGTTCTTGCCAATTCTTGATAGAAGTTTAATGTTTCTCTTTTAGTTTTGAGCTCTTCAGTGAACCAGTTGACAAGTGGTTTATTTTGTTTGTCTAGTTTTCAGATTCACTTCAGCATCCAAAATTTGCCCCAAAATATCAGTCAAGATGTCAAAGTTACCTGCGGGTGGTCTATATATATTTTTACTTGGTTTATTTCTGTTTCCAACATCCAGTGCTCGCTAAAACATAGAATATGATATTGAAAGTTTTTAGCTTCTATTTGTAAAATTTTGTTTTTCAGACTTTGTGTGTTGATGTGTAGTAAACTAAATTTACAATCTTTATCAGGTACACTATTAATTAGGTATGGACTACCTTTATTTACATTCTTAAAACCTAATCCTACCACACTTACATCTAGGTTAAAATTTTCCAGTCAAAAACTCTTTATGTTTTTCGAAACTAAATCGCTTGATTCCTACGTTACTTGGCCAGAAACAAGGATCGTACAAGTCTTTTTTCTTGCTCATGGGAGCCACAATAAGGAATCTTTGCAGGTGTTCTGGGTTTGATAGGATTTCCTTGACCAGAATTTGTTCATTTTCGAAGCCGACTTTCTTCATGATATAATTGTGTACATTTTCTCCGTTTGCCGATCTCTTGACCCGATTTATATATATCCACAAGCGCCTTTCTTCCCCGATGAAACAGCCTTCGTTTTCATCGGGTTTACCCTACCCGAGTCTTTTGCGAAAATCCCTACGCTTGTGGCGCTGGAAGCCCTCGTCCTCTTGCTCAGAAGAAGCTGGGAATGAATGCTGACGATCGTAAAAATCTGCACGCTTGCGGTTCTGGGGATCGGAGGTGTTTCTTGGCCGATGCCGGTGTTCATTGTTTTGAAGGTACGAACGTTTTGTAAAGTCAGATCTGTCAGTTTCAACTTTACCGCCGTCAACGTCAAAACCGTCCAACTGACGTTTAGATGCTATTTCGCGCAATGGTGCTCGTTTGACAGCTCCAGAGTAATCTGGTTGTTCTGGTTCATATCGGCTTTCGCTAGAGCTCGCCTCATGAGCCAATAGCGCCGTCTCTTCATTGATATTCGCACAGTTAAACGTTGTTTCGCTGGGATCACTTTTCGTTGCTAATGATGCTATTTCATCGCTTTTTCCTGCATGTTTGTTATTTTTTGTTTTTGTTTGTTGTATACCAACCTGTTTTTGTTGTTTCTCGAGAAATTCCACTCTTTGAAGTAGGAGCCTATTGTTTTCCGTGAGAACTTCGTTTTTATCGGTCATTTCTGCAACTAGTCTATTAACTAAATTTAATTGAATTACCGATTTTTCATGTTGTGCATCATTGCACTTAGACACCAAAACCGAGTCTGGCACTTTGTCGTAGCACTCTATTCTTCCACTGTCTACAAATTTTATGTTTGCTCTTTTGGCACAGCTAACGTGTTGGGGTCGAAAACAATTTATGCAAAACACTGTAGGACACTTTTTTAAAGCATGACACTTAAAGAACAGTTCAGTTTCAGCCTTTGTATCGCCTTTTTCGCTCAAAATATCGCTTTCGTCTTCCGAGCCACCTTCACTAGGTGCCTTCTTGAATAATCAGTTTGACACAATATAACGGATACACAGAGAAAATCGCGATATAATATTCACATACAATTACAACGTTTCGTTACACTGCCCCCATTCAAATGATTGACGTTGCATTGGAATAAAGCATTTATACTTTTATTTGTTTTCAGTTTCAGAAAGATATGATTCACTGTTTGTATTCAAATAAAATATTGTTTTATTATTCATTGTAGATTTAATGACTTAATGAAATTAAATCTATGTTAATACATAAAAATTACATTTTTTTCCACAAAAATTCCAGAAACACTAAATCTCTATTTTTTTTGGAATTTGGTACAAATTTGGTCAGCGATTTTCCCCTCGCAAATTTTTTTTTTATGGCTGTGGCACACACACTAAAGGGAGACCCTATGGCGCTCGACGAGCGGTGTGTGTGTGCGAAGATGTTGATTGACACGGCTCTTAAATATTTGTAAGTTGTAAGTAGTGGGAAACAGATGTCCTGGGAGTGAGTTCCACAGTGATGCCGTGCGCCAGACAAAGGTGTTCTTGTAAAGCGATGTTCTAGGTGTTTCCAGTTGTACGACGAACTGGTGCGCTCTTGCCGTCTATCGTGGCTGTGTAACAGGAGCTGCCAGGGGCGGGATGAGGTGGACCAAATCCTGGGAACATCTGCCGTGAAAATATCTGTAA
Source organism: Pissodes strobi (assembly GCA_016904865.1). Lineage (NCBI taxonomy): Eukaryota > Metazoa > Arthropoda > Insecta > Coleoptera > Curculionidae > Pissodes > Pissodes strobi. The sequence continues at coordinate 10,853 of MU189357.1, read as the reverse complement.
AACAGAGATATCTCGGCTACATGTCTGCGGTGTTCCAGACTATCTAGATTCCGGGTCAACTCCGGGTCGCCGACGAGACGCACAGCTCTCTTCTGAATAGAATCCAGCAGCTTTAGGGTGTGCTTTGGTGCGGCACCCCAGATATGTGAGCAATATTCTAAGCACGGTCTTATTTGCGCTTTGTAGAGCAAGAGCAACTGCTGCGGTGTATAGAGTTTTTTGTTGCGAAATAGCGCACCAAGCTTCTGGGAGGCTGATTTTGCGATGTTAGCAACGTGGTCATGCCAGGATATTTTGCTGTTGACCGAGATACCCAGCAGTCCGATTGACGAGGATGAAGGAATGGTCGACCCTGCCATAATGATGTCAGGGCCCGCTGTATTGGCCTTCTTGGTAAACGTGGCTGCTTGGGTCTTTGCTGCATTGAACTGGACCAAATTTCGGTCGCCCCAAGTTTGAACTTTCTCCAGGTCTTGATTAATTGCTGTAATCTGCTCCTGTCTGCGGTAATGAGTCTCAGCCGCTGGTAAGGGTTTTTCTGATCTAAAGTGGGAGATAAGAGTACTGTCATCTGCAAAACTGTAAACAGGCTTATTTGTTTCGGTCAGCAGGTCATTAATATAGATTAGGAACAGAGTTGGTGAAAGTATTGCTCCCTGAGGCACGCCCGCGTTGATGGTGAATGTGTCCGAGATGTGTCCATCGACTGCAACGTGCAGAGATCGGCTCTTAAGGAAACTGGCAATCCAGCTGCAGAGAGAGGCTGGCAGTCCGAAGGACGGTAGTTTGTTGAGCAGTCCGTCATGCCAAACTCTGTCGAATGACTATGAAATATCCAAGGCAATCGCTCGAGACTCTCCGTAGTTCTCAATTGTCCTACTCCATATATGAGTGACATATATAGCCCAATATATATCCTGTCGATCTCTCTTTGCGAAAGCCGTATTGTTTATCGCTGATTATTTTGTTGTTCTCGAGGTACTTGAGTAGTTGTTGATTGACTACACGTTCCATGACTTTGGTGATTATTGGAAGCAAGGCAATTGGACGATAGTTTGAGGGCGTGGTTTTCTTGCTTTTTTTGGAACAGGTTGCACTCGAGCGACTTTCCAAGAAGATGGGTAAATCCCTTTTCCGTAAGACAGGGAAAAAAGCCTGGAAAAAAACGGGTGTTAGTTCGTTGGCGCAGTTTTTTAACACGATGGCAGGTATTCCGTCCGGTCCTGATGCCTTTTGCGTATCTAGATTTTTAAGGATTTTATGAATATCACGGTGATGAAATTTGACTTCTGCCATGGTAGTGTTGATGTTCGATATGGTGGGGAGAGTCTTGCCTTGGGGGACGTCTAGGGTAGAGTGCGAAGAAAACATTGTAGCGAGCATGTTTGCTTTTTCCTTGGCTGTAGTTGCCGTGATGCCACGTTCGTATGTTAAAGGTGGGAGAGACGTTTCTGTAAAGTTGTTACTTACTGCCTTTGCTATCGACCAGAAATTCCTGGAGCCACTGGGGCATTGCAAAAGTTTATTCCTGATCCTTTGATTGTATTTGTCCTTAGTTTCGTCGATAACACGCTTGCATTCGTTTCTCGCTTCGACAAAATAATTGCGATTTTCAGCGGTCTGAATTTGTTGCCAGTACTTGTAGGCTTGCTGTTTCCTACCCACAGCTCTTTCGCATCTTCTGTCGAACCAGGGCTTTCCTTTTGATGGTAACTTGATGGAATTTGGGATGTATGCTTCCATTCCTGAGAAGATTACTTGCGTGATCTTTTCGCAGTAGACTGACGGATCGTCAGCGCCAAAGCAGACATCGAGCCAAGGAAAATCTAGGTAGAACTCCCTTAGATCGTCCCAGTTTGCAAAATTGTAACGCCAGATTTTGCGAGGCAATGGTGGGTCCTTCTGTATGAGTGGCAATTCACAAACCGTTGTAATAAGTTTGTGGTCTGAAGTACCCAATGGCGGACCTACTGTAACTCTAACTGTAATATTTAAAAATTAAAGATTATTATGACTGGTTGTAGAAATAGTATATTATTTTATATGGAGGAAAAGTGATACTTTTCATGGCGCGCTCGTGTTTAACAGCCGAACGGAGTGAGGCTGGTAATAGAGAGCAAGCCATGAAAAGTAACTTTTCCTCCAAATAAAATATGCTGTTTTTTCTTCAAATGTCGACAAATTAATGCAAAACGTCTCTTTTTAATAGTAATAATAATTATTATTAAAGATAAGTGGGTTCGCAAGGCGGCTTAGACTGGTGCGGTGTCGGTGAATAGGCTCAGTTTGTTGATATAGTAATGTCACATAAAGCTGTCAGTGGACACTGTCAACAATAATTATTATTTTAAAATTGCGTCTTCGATTGCGTTTTAGTTTCCTATTGATAAGCAGTTATTGAGTAAGTTCGATCAAATAAAAACCAATTTGTTCCTAAATTAGTGATTTTTAGAAAAGCAGTCACAAAATGAGTAATAAATACAAATGTTAGTTTAATAACTCTTGAGTTGTTGACGCTTATTTTGATGTTTGTTTGTATTGTATCTATGTTGATATGACAACACTTTTACCTCCGCCGGCGGAAAAGTGAAAAGTAAAGCTCCGGCGGAGAAAAAACGGAACTTTACTGCCGCCTACACAGTTGAGTAACGATGGATTTACTGACGTTTGAAGAAAAAAATAGTGTATGCTACTCACATGTAATGGCTATTTAGACCCTCGTATCGGTTGTCACACTCGCCTACGGCTCGTATCGTAACTCCCATGCTAGCAGGTTCAGTGAATAATATACTACTACACATCCATAAAAGCAATATCCATAGTGTCCAATATGCGATGTTGCCAAGTGAAGATAGAGTTGTTAGATAATTTGCGTAGTAGCATATTTTCATATACCTAAGTATAATATATCAGGGAGATTGCCACCTACTCACGTATTCATATATAGTACGGTCTTCATATTAGTTTAAATTTTGTTCACTGAATTAAATATTTATGCATGACTCCAACAAATAAAATGTGGTATTATGTTTAGGGTAGGTTGTGCAATCATAATTTTTATAAAACATATAGTTTCAGCAATATTATTATTATTTATTATTAGTACTATTATTACTTGCATAACAACGTAACTTATATACCTACTTACCTAATTTGAATTTGATATCTTAGAATTCCATTGTAATATTGTGAATTATATATTTATGGACTTCTGATTCACCAGAAATATGAATTTTCATTAAAATGGCAGAATGGTTTTACCACTAAGACTATGTCAAATTTGACTAATGTTACAATATGTGTAATTCAGTTAATACCTCATGCATTTGATTCGGAAATATTTGCGCTTTAATTTGTATTGTAATGTAACAATCGACAGCCCGTTAATTATTAATATTATTATTAGCAACCGCAACACAAATCGAAATAAATATAAATTTATGAAATGCTGGCGAAACATATGAGGACCTTTAATTCTGATTATCCTTGATGGAGTGTGTATGAATTGGGGTAATTTAAATTATGACGCGGAATCGAGGAGATATGTTAAAACAAATAAAACTCTTGCTGAACTGAATTAGAGCAAAAACATAACGGCCTTTATGTTTCCAGTATATCCTAACAAATAAAAGCAGGTATGGCACATTTTAATGATAGATATTGACATTAATGAGGCTAATACTCAAGCATTCTAAAATTATGTCTATACGGTATCAATAAGAAGTGTGCATAATACGGGGTTTATGATGGCGTGTGAATTTAAGAGAATTAACATTAGACTTCTCACAAATAACAATAACTGCACGGTACACCTTCGTGCTCAAAATTCCTTTCGCGCAACATTTACTACTTGCTGATTTGACATAGCGTTTGATCTCGAGAGAGAGTTCTTCTAAACGTATCTTTCAAGGCGAGAAGAAGGCTTGCTGTGAGTGCAGTCTTAGAGATTCAACCTTTAATATTGTGATTTAATTCTACCCGTTCTTTGTGTTTTGACACGACCGATTTATCGGGATCTGACTACTGCACTCCTAGGTAAGCACGTCAGAGCCCAATGCGTTGTTTAAATTTGTGTAACATAACGTATTTTTAGATAATCGAAATAAGTTCAGGTCCGCAGGTAGAAATACTAGATTTGTCATAAAAAAATGTCATATTATAATAATGTTAATGTCAGTAAAATTCAATAACAAGTAATCAGTTTTTTTGGTCTTGATCGAGAGTTTCTGTATCCGAAGATTGCAGGTTGGATGTTTGGAAATTAGATTTGTACTTTGACTGTGCCGTATTTGTGGTATAACCCCTGCAGGACCACAACAGAGAGTAAAGGTGACATTTGGTGTTTTCCTTAATACACCTATATTCCCAAGGAGTCGAGGCCCCTTTAGACGGGTAGTTTTCTGGGGCGCGACATAAATAGTGGCGACCGTGACAGGACAGTAGTTGTGCGTTTCTGTAGAAGTGTTAGTTTTTCGGTCAGTAAACAGATCTAATCGTTTTAAAAACAATTTTAAACGTTGTTTCATTACAAGTCCCGTAATGAAACAACGGGCCAAATACTGAAACGCGTTTGTTTTGATCAAATTGTCGCCGTGTACGTTAACGCCGCCAAGGACATTTTGGTTAAATTTTGAGACTCTTGTAATTTTACCAAGGGGCTATAAACCTTCAATTTGAATACTATCTTATCGCCGTTTTGAACGTGTGTGGTTTTGAACCGGGTGGTCATACAGATTAAGCATGGAAGAATCCAAAAAAAGCCGAAAGGTGTTGCGCTCATTGTTTACAAAAAATGCCAAAGAGTTGGAGAAAATGTTCACGGACAGGAGAGAACCAGAAGACATTAAGGTATGCTGGGACTTGTTGGATGACAAATCAACGAAGTTAAACATTCTGGATGAACAAATATACAACATGATGCTAAGGGAAGCCAGTGAGGATGAATTGTTAGCGGAGATGGAGACGAGCGAGACATATAAAAAAAGGTATGTGACCCTTAATCATCAACTAAATTCATGGATGGAGAGCAATGATGTAAATAGGTCTGAGCAGGCATCTGAGAGCCATCATAGTAGTTACAGTACGAGAGGTAAGAGAAAATTTAAATTACCTGCCATAGAATTTAAAACTTTCGACGGTAACCTAAAAAATTGGCTGCCATTCTGGACCCAGTTTAGTAAAATTCATATGGATCCAGATACTGATTTAAATGATAAAATTGAGTATTTGGTGCAAGCCACAGTACCTGGTAGTCGTGCTAGAAACCTAGTCGAAAGTTTTCCTCGTATTGGCAAGAATTATAATGACATAATTGATTGTTTAACTTCACGTTTTGGTCGCGAAGACCTTCAAATTGAGGCATATGTTAAAAATCATTATAAATAATGCTGTGTCTAATGGTAAAGTCAATTTAGTTTCATTATATGACAGTATTGAGACACAACTACGTGCTCTAGATACTTTAGGGGTCAAATCCACTGACTGTGCCGCCATGTTGTTTCCTCTAATCGAATCTTGTTTGCCAGAAAATGTATTAAGGGTCTGGCAACGTTCTCCTTTAGCACTGCCTAATGTAAATAAAAGTTCACAGGATAATGTCGGCACCATCGAAGAGTCCTCTGAGAGCAAATTAAATAATCTTTTGCAGTTCATACGCCATGAAGTTGACAATGAACAAAGGATCTTACTTGCTACAGAGAGTTTTGGTTTACATGTAAATAAGCATTCAAGTTCTTTTCGTTCAGGTAGTCATGACAAGGTGGGAGCAAAAAAGAAGACTACAGGTTGCTCGGAGCAGGAAGTCCCTACTGCCACAGGTTTGGTTAATATTGAACAATCTTCTAGTTTCTCAAAATGTATTTTTTGTGATAATAATCATGATAGCACCAGCTGTTTCAAAGCACAGAATCTATCACCAGAAAAGAGGCAGCAAATTGTGACGGCAAAGAAGGCTTGCTTTCGTTGCTTGAAGCTTGGGCATCAAAGTCGTAAATGTAGAGCTCGGGTAAGATGTATAGTGTGTCGCAAAAATCATGTAGTTTTAATGTGTCCTAGTTTGCCTGTAGAAAAGGTAGAAGTAATAAAAAAGGCTGCTCAGGATTCTGTGGAAACGCTTTCATGCACAAACGGTACTTCTAGCTATGTGTTTCTCCAAACGCTGAAAGTAACTATATCTGGTGTCAATGGATGCCGCTCCATTCGAGCTTTGATAGACACAGGGTCCCAAAATACTTATATTTTAAATAGCACTGCCCAGGTGTTGGGTTATCAATCCAAACGTCAGACCACAATAAAGCATTGTTTATTTGGGGGAACTACTTCTCAACTAGTCCATGACTTATTTGATGTCAAATTGAGTTTTGATAAATACCGTTGTACTTGTGAGACACAACCCGTCATTTGCTTTGATGTTCCTCCAGTTTTTAAAGGTTCTTGGATGGAGGAATTAAAGGAACTTAATGTTGTGCTTAGTGATTGTGATGATGCAGCCCCGATAGAGATGTTAATTGGTGCTGATGTTGCAGGGAAATTGTATACTGGACGCAGGCATGTTTTAAAATGTGGATTGGTTGCCATAGAAACATTGTTGGGATGGACCCTAATGGGTAGAATACCGCTGGATACCCCTCAGAAGGAGGCAATAACTGCCATTTCCTTGTTTCTTAATGATGCATCACTTTCACAGTTATGGCAACTGGACACTTTAGGTATAACAGATCCAGCTGAGCAAAAATCACGTGACCAGTTGGCGTTGGAGACAAAGGATTTTTTCTTGGAGACGGTGACTAGAAAGAAGATGGGCGTTATGAAGTCAGATTACCTTGGGTGGAAGGACATCCCGCTACCTTCAAACTACAGTGTTGAAAAAAAAACGTTTATCAGGTGTTATAAAAAAACTGGAGGGTAATAATTTATTTGATGCTTACAGTAAAGTATTTAGTGATTGGGAATATGATCAAATCATTGAACATGTTCCATTTCAGAATAGTAACAGGGAAACACATTATTTACCCCATCGACCAGTTATAAAAGAGAACAGTACAACCAGAATTAGACCGGTTTTTGACGCCTCAGCTAGAGAAAAAGAAGCACCCTCGTTGAACCAATGCCTGGAGAAGGGAGTCAATTTAACTGAACTAATCCCCACCATTCTGTTTAGATTTCGCAAAAACAAATTAGGAGTGGTTGCAGATATACGCAAAGCCTTTCTCCAGATTAGCATCCATGAGACAGACAGGGATTTTCTGCGCTTCCTTTGGATTAACTCTAGTGGCCAGGAGAAGATTTACCGTCATAGCAGAGTCGTTTTTGGAATAAGCAGCAGTCCTTTTCTGTTGGCAGTCACATTGGAGCATCATCTTTATAAGGTCTTGGAAAACTGTCAAGGAAATGGACCTTATAATAGAGAGAACTTACTGAGACTATCAAAGAGCTTTTATTTCGATAACTGTGTGACAAGTGTTCAAGACGAAGATACGTTAAAAGGTTTTATCCAGGATTCAACTATGGTGATGGCAGAAGCCAAATTCGATCTTCGAGGGTGGGAGTTTTCGCATCAAGTTAAGACCAGTGAAATGCTTCAAACTACTGCTTTGCTGGGATTGATCTGGAACACTGAAACTGACATGATAGGTATTAGTCCAGAATGTTTAAAGGATCTAGATAATTAATGGCTGAACCTATTACTAAGAGGAAAATGTTATCGTTAGCACAAAGGATATTTGACCCAATTGGTTTTACAAGTCCTACAACTTTAATCCCAAAGTTGTTGTTACAGAAAACTTGGGAAAAGAAGCTACCTTGGGATGCCCCGGTGGATAATGAGATTCAACAAGTTTTCTATGGATGGATCCAAGATCTGAAGTTTTTACTGGATATAAAAATACCTAGATGGATATTTGCAGGTATAAATGAATCAGAGCATTTAAGCCTTCACACTTTTGTTGATGCGAGTCAGCACGCTTATGCAGCCATTGTATTTTTAAGAAGCATGCGTGATAATCAAATTTCTGTACACCTGGTGGCTGCAAAAAGTCGAGTTGCACCGATTCGCAAGTTGACCATTCCGAGATTAGAATTGATGGCTGCTCTGGTTGGTTCCAGGTTGTGTACCTCAGTGAAAGAGGGTTTAGAAGTAGAGGTTGATTGTTTTTTTTGGACTGACTCATCCACTGTGCTGTCCTGGATTACGGGAAGCGAAGTCTGGAAGCCCTTCGTATATAATCGCGTTTCAGAAATAAGGAAATATACATCTGTTAACAAATGGAGCCATCTACCGGGAGCAATGAATCCAGCTGACCTACCATCACGGGGATGTTTGGCCAATCAGCTTTTGCAATCAAAATGGTGGGAGGGACCTGCATGGTTATATCAAGACTCAGATCATTGGCCTCAAGAAGACATTACATATAATGAGGAGGAAATTAACCTTGAAAAGAAGGGAAAGTTAGTGATGTCATTGCTCAGTACCGATACTACGAGCATGTCTTCTGAAAATTGGCATTTAAATTACTTCTCCAAGTATATAAAAGGTCTACGCATGATTGCATCGATTTTCAGATTTTTACATAACATACGTAACCCACAGAATAAGTATAGAGGAGAACTTGGAATGAACGAGATAAATAAGGCTGAAGTTTTTACTTTGAAGCTAGTGCAAAAAGAAAGCTTCCAAGGAAAAGAATACAAGAAATTTGCGACGTTAAATACATTCACGGATCAGGATGGGATCATTCGTCTGAAGACAAGAATAAGTTCCAGAGACGATGACGAGCATTTTCGATTCCCTGCTTTGTTGCCCGCAAAACACCTAATAGTGACGAACCTTATTTTTGACACTCATGAGAAAAACTGTCATGTTGGGATTCAAGCACTTATCTGTATTTTGCGCGAAACCTTTTGGATTTTAGTGGGAAGGCGCGCCATCAAGTCTGTAATATCCAGGTGTACAGTGTGTAAGAGATACAGTAGTAAATCGTTCAGTTCAAGTGTACCTCCATTGCCTCTGGATCGTGTGCGAGATGCAGCCGTGTTTGAGGTTACTGGCGTAGACTTTGCCGGCCCGTTACATTTGAAAGGTGGTGAAAAGGCCTGGGTTTGTCTTTTCACGTGCGCTGTTTACCGCTTACCGTAGCCCTCACACACTAACGAGGTAATTATTGCTACAGTTTTTTTTGCCTAAATTAACGATATAATTGCTTTATCTGTGTTAAGCTTTTTTGTGCATCGTTCACCATTTGTTTTGCGTCCCATGCGTTATCTTATCTACTCCATTTTATAAAATCTGAATTTTTATTTCAATGTTATTTGAGTTTGATCATACCGGGAAGTTTATATTTTCTTTTAGGGGTTATTCATACCTATCTTTTTTATATTCAATTTGTCTCTACCTTGGTATTTTTTTTTATTTGCTGATGGTCATTGAAAATTCATTGATCATTTTTGGGGGGACTTGTTTTATAAAGAAGATATATTTATCCAAGGAGGCTATAGTAAGGGGGCTTTGTCTAATGCCTACTGGGTTATTTCAGGGTTTTACTAGCAGGCTAGAAGCAGATTTTTCTACCAGGTCTACAACTTTCAAATACCAACCTATTTCATCATTTAGCGGGCCACAATCCAATTACAGGGCCACAACTTTGATTAGCTGGCCACTTAAATTGGCGAGTCCTCTACTAGTTTCGTCCTCAGGGCCAGTGCCCTAGCGGTACCAACAGGTGCCCGGCGCCAGAGTTCGACCGGATCTAAGTGATATTGTACTGAAGCATTTATCTTAATTATTATCTCAAATTTTTTTTTGTGATTAATTATAATGAATTTGGCACTATAGATGGTGCCTTAAAAGAGCCGAGATTCATTATTCATTTATTCGTCTGACCGCTTGACGTAATCATTCTTAACTTCTCTCTTTTTAATATAAATCAAGCATTGACAGGCTTTAAGGCAGTTTCAATAATTGTTATCTTTTCATTCATTTATCGGGTAATATAGCCGCTCTGAATTTTCTTTTTTTTAAATATAGATCGAGCATTGACAGTCGAGCTATATGGAGGGCCAAGAACTACTAAGAAAAGACGATCCAAACGAAAAATGCTGTAAATATTGCAAAAGTAAATTTCAATCGGGTGTTAAGTGCTTATCGTGTAAAAGTATTTATCATAGTTCATGTGCCCTAAGAATAACAGGGTTAAAAGTGCTTAGTGGTAGCAGAAACATAGTCAAATGCTGTGCATCACGCGATGATCAACAAACACACATGGATGACGGTTTTGACAATACCGAAAAGTATTTTGCCGATAAGGAGTCAAACACGGATGTAGAGGTATTATCTCTAGAATTAAAGTACCTGAGCAAGCTACTGGATGAATCCGTTGAAAAATGCAATATCCTGAAGCAGAATAACGCGTTTTTACAAGAAAAAGTTGAGAGACAAGAAAAATGTCAACATAAAAAAGGTAAACATAAACAATGCAACGGGAAAAAAAGGGGAATGCGAAAACTCTCAAACCGAAATCCGAAGCTCCGCCGATCCTGAGCAAAGCAGCAGAAATGACGTTTATATATAGGCGCCAACTACTGTAGCAACAACAACGGATACAGTAGCAACATTTCAATCGCAAGACGAAAAAGAAGACGCGGAAGGTGGTTTTGAGACTTACCAAAAGAGAAGACAGAAACGTCAAACTCAGTTTCCACAATCGGAAGACAAAAAAGAAGACGGGGAAGGTAGTTTTGAGATTTACCAAAACAGAAGAAAACGTCAAACTCATTTTCATCAACAACAACATGGAAATGAAAAAGAGGATGATTATAATAATCAAAATATAGCAAAAAGGAGAAATTCAAATATTCGC
>MU189356.1:0-50682 GCA_016904865.1 Pissodes strobi | reverse complement strand
TATATATATATATATACATATATATATACAGGGTGTTACAAATTCGAGGGCCACCATTAGGATCTCGTAAACGGTAAGAGATACAGAGTTGGTTAAATTAGGGCAAAGTTGCGCATTTTTATGCTTATGAATATCTCGTTTTAAAAATTCGAAAATTTTCAGCCGTTCTGGAATTATCCCGAAAAAAACGGAATTTTGTAAAAACGTTTTTATTTTTTTCTGGACTTATTTGAAAAGATATTTTAAAATAGCCACTTTTTCCACTCCACAAAATGACACTACTAATTTTAAGATCCGACGTTTCGTCTTCAAGCAACCATCATCAACTTATTTTTTTAAACAGTCGCAAAATTTTGTTTCTAGCTTAATAAACTCTAAATTTAATTCTAAATCCAACTACCTATCACACTTTACATTTACTAGACGTTTCGACTTAAAAAACCATCATCAATGCAAGTTGATGATGGTTGCGAAAAAACGAAACGTCGGATCAAAAATCTAATTACGCCATCGTATAGAGGGGAAAAAACTGCATCGATAATGTACAACTTATTTTGACCTAACTCTTTTAGTAGAATCAGAAAAAAGCATTATTACAAGCTATGAATCCTCGGAATTGAAAATATTCACGACGCGGTGGCGCACCGTTGGATCTCGAAAACGGTACGAAATACAGGGTCGGCTAAATTAGGGCAAAGTTGTGCAATTCGCTACTGACTAACATGCCGTCGACACAGTTATTAAATTCCTAATAATTTTGGAGATATCTGGGTAAAATCATGTGCATTTGACGATATTACCAGGATTAGAATTTGACATTTGGAGCTTATGAAAACAGCCTTACAATGTTTTTTTATTTTTTTATACCTATGTCTCACTACATAATCCTAACAGTAACATTTTCTGCATTATTTTAAATCACTAGAGATGTTAATTACATTACATAATTTCTGGAAGAAGCCTAGAAGAAGATAAATAATATTTTGCCTAAGTTTGACTAAATTTACCCTAAGTTACGGTTAATTATAAAAACTAAAAACACTAAACATTCATCTAAGATGTTCAAAGACATGTCCGTTTGCACGAATACACCGAAAGATTTTATTCCTCGCTTTTTCAGTGGCTCGTCTTCTTATTGACCTAAATCCGTCAATAATCTTATATCTTAGTTCTTCCATACTGTTTATTTCTTGTCTATAAATTTAATTTTTTAAAGCCCCTCCCACAAAAAAAATCTAGTGGTGTCAAATCCGGAGATCTCGCAGGCCATTCTACCACACCCCGATTTTCTATCCATCTGCCTGGAAATTCATTATTTAAAAACTCACGTACCTCTCTTGTGCCATGCGCTGGTGCACCATTTTGTTGGAACCAAAGGTGTGGTAGCCTGACGAGCGGGATCTCCAATAACAAATCCTGAAAGCTATTTTGTAAAAAAAAGAGATAGTCTACCCCCGCCAGCCTATTTGGTAAAAAAATTGGTCCAAAAAGTACATCGCCAAGCATCCCTGCGCAAACATTCATACTGAAGCGTACTGGTCTACGTACTTCTCGGTTTTCTCTGGGATTTTCTACGGCCCAAATTCGCTCATTATTTCTATTGAAAATACCGCAGTTGCTGAATGTAGCTCGTCGTTCCAAATTACAGAATTTAAAAACTTATTATTTTCGTTAATTTGATTTCGCAGCCAATAACAAAAATGTAACCGCCTTTGAGCATCGCCTTCTAGTAAGGCATGAGAAGAGAAGTGTGAATTTTGGATTTCAAAATTCTCCAAGCCTTTATGTGATGTAGAGTTGGCAAATTCGACTCGGTAGAAATTTGCCTGGTAGATGTGGAGGGATTGTTCTCTACCTAAAATAACAAAGCTTACTTTATGAAAGTAAAAGTGGATTCACTTTTACCAGCGAGCGCGCTATGAATACACATAATAACCATGGCAACCGAAAAATAAGTGACGATCGTTCGTTTACTGTTCTGACGGCCACCCTATTTATACATTGTCGATTTGAAACTGATTAGTTTTTCCTTAGTTGTAGATATTATGATTGTAGAAAAAAATCTGCGAACTTCTAGTGCAATCTAAGATTGTCTCTTTCAAAAGACTGACGTCCTCCGTTTCTCGGTCGCGCGCCGACTGACTGAGGCGACAATCTATTACTTTGCGCTCTAAATGCACACATAAATATTTTTTCACTAGGTACCCCTTCATGAAATATTCATAAAGAATAAATATCAATCAAATAAAAGTACTTAGCCTTAGAGTAAGAGTAAGTTAAAATTTTCAGTACAGACCTGGCGTAAAACATTTTGGATCTCTTCTTCCATTACACGGCTACCACATTTTTTTCTGGGCTTTTCAAATTGGCCGTGCTCACGTAGGTTTTTATCAGTTTTTTGAAAAGACCTTCGGCTAGGTTGCTGCCTTTCAGGATATTCCTCCAAATACCTTCCTAAGCTAATACAGAATTTCTATTACAAATGTAATAAACCCTTAACATATCTCTTTTTTCCTCACTGGAAAGTACCATTTTCGTGTGAAAACTAAAGTTCTAGCAAACACTATGAAATAAATTTTAATTTCGGACTGTCATTTTCTAACATTTTCATTTTTGTTTTCATGGCAGGCTACGACAAAGTTAATAGAATCATTCATTGAAGGGTCGAGGCTTGTTGCAGGGATTATGTAATGTAATTAACATCTCTCATGATTTAAAATAATGCAGATAATGTTACTGTTATAGGATTATGTCGTGAGGTATAAAAAAATATAAAAACTATTGTAAAGCTGTTTTCATAAGATCCAAATGTTAAATTCTAATCCAGGTAATATCGTCAAATGCACATGATTTCACCCATACGAGTATATCTCCAAAATTATTCGAAATTTAATAACCTTGTCGACGGCATGAATTGCACAACTTTGCCCTAATTTAGCCGACCCTGTATCTCGTACCTTTTTCGAGATCCAACGGTGCGCCGCGCCGTGAATGTTTTCAATTCCGAGGATTCATAGCTTGTAATAATGTGTTTTTCTGATTCTACTAAGAGTTAAAAGGATATTGCTGGCCACAAAGTGCATGCAAAGATTTGTCAACGACAGGGCCTGTTGAATCCATCTGGCTGCAAATTGTTGTATCTAAGATGAAGTTTCTTATCGCATGTATTTATAGACCTAAACAAAAAAAACCTCAGAGAAAACAAACCAACAACTCATACAGGTTTTAGAAGATGCATTATCTCATAAGGAGCCGGTGTACATATTGGGAGACTTTAATTACCCCGAAATAAACTGGAGCACATTGAAAATCCATCCACATAACCAGTGTAGCCTAGATTTCCTGGACAGCTACAAAAACCACAGAGGACATCAGCATATCAGTTTTCCAACTGGAATTCGTAATGACCAAACAGACTTGCTTCTTGTAAATGAAAAGCAATTGGTTCTTGATGTTGAGGGGCATGCACCTCTTGGAATAAAAAATTTATAAAAGACATTTTTGGAAAACAGAATATAACGAGGTCAACATAACTCTTCAACACCAATGTTACTTTACATGAAATTACTATTTTATAGTGTATGTAAAGATTGCCTGAATAAACTTACACAGGTAGACAACATGAATTTTTAAAACTTCAATGCAGCCCTTACAGCAACAATTGATAAGCATATGCCATATAGACCACAGAGAGCAAATTCCCAAAAACCGTGGCTCACTCGAAAAGTGTTTGCGGAAATTCAAAAAAAAAGAGATATAAATAAATAAATAAATAAATATTGTTTATTAATTCCACTCAACATAAGTACAAAGAAAAAAAGACTTTACTACCTATGTTATGGGATCGCCAATAGTGTAAAAAAGGACTACACAAAGTACAGAAAAATTAAATCTAAAAATTAAGGTATAATAAACAACATACAATTAATTAACATTAGGAACGAACTATCAATCTACAAGCCTGGAGGTTCCTCGTCGTCAAAAAACTCTGCTACAGAATAGTAGCACCTCTCGATAAAAAAATAGCTTAAGATCTGATTTGCATTTATTGTTTAAATTCCCATTTCTAAATGAGATTGTGATTTTATTAAGTTTATTAAGGCACTTTCTCCCAAAATAGTCAGGATTACATTGCCCAATTGTTAATCTTGAAAATTAAATTCACCTCTGTGTCGAGTGTCGTAACCGTGAACATCCTGCCTGCGCTCATATTTTCCTTTATTTCGAATTGCATAGATTATTGTAGAGTATAAAAATAAAGAGAGGAACCTCATTATCTTTAAAGATTTAAAATATTGTTTACATGAGTTTAAGGGGTTAATTTTGACCATACTTCTAATAATTTTTTTTCTGAGCTACAAAAACTGTTGTAGATTTTTTTGAATGACCCCAATATACAATTCCATACGAGATCGTTGACTGAACAAGACCAAAATAGATTAATCGTAAAGTTTCGTTAGAGACAGTATCTCGAATATTCCTAATTAAATAGCAATAAGAAGCTAGCCTAGAAGTGACGACATCTACATGTAGACTCCATGCAAGCTTTGGATCTAAATGTACACCCAGGAACTTGGTACTTGCTACATTTTCAATAGAACCTTCCTCAGTTCGAATGAGTAAGCTATAATTTAGAGTAGAATTTTTCGTAGCAAACTGAATAGCGCAGGATTTGGTTGTATTCAGTGTAAGTCCATTTGACTTGCACCAGGTTGACATGGCATCCACCGCAGCACTACCACCTGTCGCCAAGTGCCTGTTATTAGAGGCCTGTACAATAACATTGCAGTCATCCGCGTAGAGCACCGGTCTACCTGAGAACGCTATACTTTTTGGCAAGTCATTTATAAAGATATTAAATAGGGTCGGCGACAAACAAGATCCTTGGGGTGTGCCTAGATTAATTTCCTGAGCAACTGACCTAACTCCACCAATCTCGACCAACTGAGTCCTTCCTTCTAAGTAGGTCTTTACCCAATTTAGTGGCGGCCCTCGAACCCCAATCCATAATAGTTTACGTAGCAGTAAATTGTGGTCAACCGAATCGAAGGCTCTACTCATGTCAAAAAATAGACCCATGACCACCTTCCGATCATTTAGTGCATCATGAATGTGTCGAATCGCCATATCCAGTGCCGTCTCCGTCGAACGATTAGCTTTGAAACCAGTTTGGCATTCAGAAAGAAGGCCGTACTTTTCCAAATAATATGTAAGACGATGATTAAAACAGTATTCAAAAATTTTGGCAAAGTGGCTCTGGATTGACTGCAATTGGCCTGTAATTACCTGCATCCTGCTTACTGCCCTTGTTCTTATATATAGGAGATATCCTAGACACTTTTAGATATTCCGGAAATACACCCTCGGAAAAACTGCGATTTATTACAATAGATAATGGAAATGATATGATGTCAGCCACTTCGATCAGTAATGTACCGGGAACATCGTCAACCCCAGCGGACCTCTTATTGCATATAGCAGATGGTGTGGATAGTTTTAAAGATTTCGCCAGGGCTAGTTGTGTAGAGAAAAAATGATCTATCGGCCTGCTGCTCAGAGGTTATATCCGCATTAGGCTGATCACACTTAACGCTTTTTATAAAATAGTTGTTTAAAGTTTCGCATATTTGTTTAGTGTCGGTGATCAGAGTATTACTATTTTCGGAGAAGGGATCACGAATACTCGATATTCTTGAGACGTATTTCTTATTACGGTTCTCGTTTATAATGTTCCATGATGTTTTGCATATATTTTTGGAAACTGATAAGCGTTTATCGTTGTATGATTTTTTTTTCATGACTTATTCGTTTTCTGTAGAGTTTTCGTAAAGCAATATACCTCTCGCTATATGTATCGTTAATAATTCGTTTATTTATTGCAGCCATTTCTTTAATTAGTTTCGACAGTTCAGCAGTTTGTTCAGAAATCCATCTACTTTTTTCCTGTTTTGGTTTTTTTTGTAATACTGCGTGAGAAAACAGAAGTTGAAAATGTCTAAAAATGCATCTATGAAATATTGAAATGAACAGTCACTATCAGTAGACAAATTAACATGGCCAAGCCAATCCCTCTCACCCGCAACCCGGCGAAAATAAGCGATTGAATTTTTGCTATATTTTCGTTTTAATACCATTTCTGAAATGTAACTGGTTTTTACTTGAGTTTGCTTTATTGAGATGATTATTTGATATGTATGATCAGAAAGATCGTTGTCCCTTACTTGGGTAGAAAAAAATTGGTAGTTTGTAAAAATGTTATCTATACATGATTCACTAGTGCTTTGTACACGAGTGGGCGTAAACATTGTTGGTTTTATATTAAACTCTATAAACACATTAGTCAGCAATTTGCTATTAGTACTTCTAGCATTAGAAAGGAAGTTCACGTTAACGTCACCACAGATAATGAATTTGACCCCTGACGCGTAAAGTTTGTCTAAAAATTGCAATTTTTTTCCAAGAATACATTCAAATCTGAGTTAGGAGATCGGTAAACAGTGCAGATATATGTAATTTCAGATTTGTTTATATATTTGATGCAAAAAAGTTCAAAGTGTTTTTCTTGGCAATAGTACTCTGTTGTGATACAGCTACAATCGAGGTTGGCGAGAGCCAAAATGCAAACACCACCCCTTATATATTCACCACGAGAGAATGAACTAACTACTAAACAATACATAAAGTTTCAATATTTGTATTCTGCCAGTGTTCTGATAGACAGCATACGTCAATATTATGTTCAACCAATTTATCGGCATTTAAACCTTGAATATTAAAATGCATTAGATTGAAGAGCGATTCACCATGGTCCAGCTTAAAAAATTTTCGTCCTGTGCCAATCGTCCCACATTGCGTACGTTTGAGCTACTTCGTCTTGGGAAATAATATCTGTTTATAGGAGTGCCAATTGGCCAAATATTTCCATCCATTATGTTATCCCTCTGGCCGAATGGATATGGATATAGATATGTGGCACAAATACCGAAAACATAATACCATGGAAAATTACCAGCAATACCAACACCAAAACAATATAGCTAAAACCTGCATATCCAAAGCAAGAAGAACATATGAGCACAATTTGTTGACTAATACCAAACAATTTTAATCCTATGTGAACTGCAACTTAAGCTCGAAACATACTAATTTTAACATTATTGGTAAAGACACCCAAGTTCCACTTCACACTGATCGGGAAGTTGCGGAATGCTTTGCTCAGCAGTTTCATGGTGTTTTTACTAGATTAAGTCAAGCTGCTACTAGACCTACACTTCCTGTTGAATCTTACTCAGTAACAGAAATTAACACAATAATTTTTACCCCCGGAAAAGTTGAAAATGCAATAAGCTCACTTAAGCTTCATGCCAGCTCCGGTCTTGATCTTATACCACCTGTATTTCTCAAGAAATGTTCACAATTACTTAAAGACCCCCTAGCAACTCTTCTAAATAAAATCATTGATACTGGGGAGTTTCCAGAACCATGGAAGAAAGCTGTGGTCTCACCTATTTATAAGAAGGGAAACAAGCAATTGGTTGAAACTACAGACCGATTAGTCTGACTAGCTCCCTGTGTAAATGTATGGAAAAGATAATCGCAAAGGAACTAACAAGCTTTTTTTCTGGATGCTGAAGTGGTTCCACCTCAACAACATGGTTTCCTTCCAAAGAAATCCACATTTACAAACTTATTATCCAGACTAAATGAATGGACGCAGGCCGATGATGACAACAAGCCAGTGGACAGTATCTATCTTGACTTTGAAAAAGCCTTTGATAAGATACAAATTGAATATCTTCTGTACAAGCTGGAACATTTTGGAGTTAGAGGCAAGCTGCTGCAGCTACTTGAGGAGTTTCTCTCCAGACGTACTTTCCAAGTCAGGGTGGGTGGAATACTGTCCTATGGGTATTCTGTGGATAGTGGAGTGCCACAGTGTGTCAGGACCCCTACTTTTCCTGGCATACTTGTGTGACCTGTACCAAAAGCTAAGGATTTCCTACACCTCATTTGCAGATGACACGAGCCTATACTGCAATCCATTGTTACAGCATGCCGATCTCCAGGAAAACTTGAGCACTATCAAGGAATGGACATTGAATTGGAAAATGCCATTGAATGACTTAATATGTACAATTTTGCATATTGGCCGATATAATCCCAAACTTGGTACCTACTACAAAATACATCAGTCATGAAAGTCACAAAACAAAAAGATTTGGGAACAACAATAACATCTGATTTAAAATGGGAACTACACATTACAGAAATTACAAAAAAAGCGAATACCCTTATATACCTCATACAGAAGTCGTTCAATGATCTATCCAAGGAAATGGTCTTAAAGCTCTACAAGACATATGTAAGATCAAAACTTGAGTACGCTCACTGCATTTGGAATCCCTATTATGTGAAGGACATTGAACTGCTCCAAAAAGTACAGAAACGCTTTACAAAAATCCCCCTTGAACTAAAAAACCTCCATTACGAGGATAGACTAAAACAACTAAAGCTTACCACACTAAAAGAGAGGAGGCTAAGGGGCGATTGCATAGAAACCTATAAAATACTCAGTGGACACTATGCAAGCAACATTAACTTTTTCCTTTCAACAAACAATCCAAGATGGCGTCAGGTCAATCCAAGATGGCGTCAACTGACCTGTCGCGGGATAATAGAGAGCGTAAAAAAGTGCAAAAACTAGAAAGTATATGCATATGTATATATGTAAAAAAAGTCTGGATTCGCAATGTTTGAAGTGTAAGGAAACCTTCCACCTTTCATGCCTGCGGCAAGCGGCGGCGAAAAAATCGGCGAATTGCATCCATGAAGCTGCAAATTCTGCAATGGACGCCATTGGTGACGATGCTGAAGAACACGGAAAGGACGCAATTATTGCCAGCTTAAGAGTAAAAGTAAGAATCCTGGAAGAGAAATACCAATTCCTGGAAAAAAAATCCGTATTTTATGGGGTGAGAGGCCTTCTAATGAGGAAAATTAAAAAGGTAAACAAAACCAATCCCCCCATCTCCACCAATCCTAAATTATGCTGACGTCTCGGACTGCGCGAACGCCGTGGTTGTCAACGACAGTGCCGCCAACCTAAAATCAGCTGATTGCACGCCTCAAAACACGGATTTCTTGAATACACCATTATGTAAGAAATCCGCGGCTCAAACAAATGGAAAACGCAACAAAACTACGGTCGTGGAAATAGCCCCTAACGAAGTTTCAAACTCAAACTGTCATCCTCGCCCGTCAAACGCCAACGACGTCAACGTCATCAGTCATATAGAAAACGCGGGCAATAATGACGTATTTTTGGGGGCTGAGGAGCTCCCTCAGACATTAAACCCAAAAGCAACTGAAAACCACCCAACCGGGAGCCCTAAAACTCGCTCTGCAGAACCACCTTGGAATAAGGTAACCAAAAAACGACGCAGCAACATCCCCAACCAAGGAAACCGGCCTAAGCCACTGGTCGGCACAAATGAATCCCTGCAAGGGCTGAAGCTTGCAGAAAAAAAGGCTTACTTCTCTTTATCGGGTTTCGCTCCAGAGGTCGAGGCTAATTCCATTTTAGACTTCCTCAAGACCCATAGCATGGATGGTGGCTGTAGGTGTGAAAAGATGAGAACTCTGCATAGAAAAATGAGCTCTTTTAAACTGGAAGCTCCAGAAGAGAAAAAATGTCCTAGCTTGATGCTGGTCTCTGGCCTAGGGGGGCCATTGTGAATCATTTTTTCAATATCCAACGCCGTACCAGGGGAGAGAGCCTCAGGAATCGGGTACCACATAAGAAGAGCAAGCGAGACAATCTACCGGCAGCCCAGGAAGCAAATGTAGCCAAGTAAGCATAGAAGATAAAAATATATTGCTTTTTCATTGGAATGTTCAATCAATTGGTACAAGCATAAATCAGCTTACTGCCTACGCAACTGAAATCAAAAACTGCATTGTATTATGCATTACGGAACATTGGAAAACTGGTGAACAATTGCTCTCTTATAACAGTGCAGATTTCAAAATGGTCTCCAGCTACTGCAGAAACGAGAATGAGCGTGGAGGATCAGCAATTTATGTAAGGAATGAAGTTCCAACAAAGCCCAGGGATGACATAACTAAGCTCTCAGAAAAGGGAACTTTTGAGTGCTCGGCAGCTGAATGTATATATGGCAACATGTCTTTTATAACTCTATGTACATATAGAACGGAGGATTCAGAGGGTACTTATAGACAAACTAAATTATATTCTTACCAACTGTATAAAAAAAAGTTATTTTATTTCCATTGCCGGTGACTTTAATTTAAACATATTATCCACAGGCAAAAACAAAAAAGCTACACAAAAATTCTTAAATCTGTTAAAATCATTCAACATATTTCCTTCCATTACAGATTACACAAGGGTAGAGGGTAAGTCCTGTTCTTGTATTGACAACATTTATACAAATTTACCTGAGTTTGTACATAAAGTACTAAATTTAGATGCCTCAGATCATTTCGCCCAAGAACTTTCTTGTAAGTGTAAAAATCAACACAAAAATACAAAGATCAAAAAAAGAATTTTTAATGAAAATAACAAACAACTTTTTAAAAACCTATTAACCAGAAATTACTGGCTTGACCTTATCTTGTGTCCATCTGACAACATCAATGCACAGTAGGATCTTTTTATGGAAAGCATCTCGTCTGCATTTGAGGAGAGCTTTCCTATCAAAACTATTGTGTCAAAAAAACATACAAGGACTGGCACCATGCACCTGAGGTTATCGAGAGTAAGAGACAACTTGATATATTATTTGTTATCAGCCAGAACAATCCCCAATATAAGGAAGCATATATACAGCAAAAAAAAACAGTATAATTCTATTCTAGCCAACTCTAGGAAACATTTTTATCAAAATAAAATATTACAATCAGAAAATAAATCAAAGGCAGTCTGGCAAGTCGTAAATGAAATAAATGGTTCAGATAAAAAACAAGGCCAATGTATGCTGGAGGGAGAGCCTAGTGCAGTGTGCAATGACTTAAACAATTTTTTTATAAACATATCAGCCATCATATCACCAAAAGATAATCCGGAACAATATATATTTCCAAACTTTTCAGAACTAACTTTTAGTCCAATTTCTCCAGAGGAAATAAATGATATCATTAAAAATCTAAAAAACAACAAAAGCTCAGGCTATGATGGGATATCTAACAACCTTTTAAAATATTGCTCATCTGAACTCTGTTTTCCTCTTTGCTTCATAATAAATAATTCACTATACTGTGGAATCTTTCCTGAGAAGCTAAAACAAGCAATAGTTCTGCCTGTTTATAAAAAGGGTGATAGTAAACTTTTTGAAAATTATCGCCCGATTAGCCTCATTCCTTCCTTTTCTAAGATATTTGAGACGGTTGTTTGCAGTAGACTTGAAATTTTTTTTGTGCAGCACGGCCTTCTGAGTTCATCCCAGCATGGGTTTCTCAAGGGTAAATCAATAGATACAGCAATTTTTAGCTTTCTGGAGGGAATATATATTAACTTAGAAAAACAAAGTAAAACTTTGGGGGTATTTTTAGACTTATCCAAAGCGTTTGATAGCATAGATCATAGCCTTCTCTTGAATAAGTTGGAAATATATGGGATCCGGGGACCTTTTTTGAGCTGGGTAAAATCTTACCTCACCAATCGTACTCAGCGTGTCTGTATTCGAAAGGATGGGGTGGAGGCAGTATCTGATGATAAGGAGATAACCAGGGGGATTCCACAGGGCAGTGTGATTGGACCGGTCCTTTTTATTTTCTACATAAATGACTTTTCTTATTACATAAACTCAGATCACTGCAAAACGGTTAACTATGCCGATGACACAAACCTTCAAATTGTTACAAAAACATTTTTGGAGCTTGAGAAACAAGCAAGCTTTTGTGTGGAGAGGGCTGAGGGCTGGTTCAATGACAATTTTCTGCTACTAAATCAAGAAAAATCAATATTTGTAAACTTTCACACATTACAATCAACAAAAAATCAACCAAACAGTATGATTATTGATACACAAAATATACAATTTTCAGAAGGTGTTAAATTTCTTGGCTTGCACATTGATGAACATCTGAAATGGGAGAAACATGTTGAGGTGCTCTCGGGAAGGTTGAGTAGCATATGCTACACTTTCAGAGTCCTAAACCAATATCTTGACCAAAAGGCACTACTCTCTGTATACTATGCAACTGTTTACTCTGCTTTAAGGTATGGAGTAATGTTTTGGGGATGGGCAGGGAGTGAATTCCTTCTGTTTTGCAAAAGACTGTCATTAGACAAATTTTAAAGCTGGGTGCAAGAGAAACATGTAGAGGTAACTTTGGGAAATTACAAATTTTCACGTTGCCGGCAATATTTATATTTGAATGCCTTATATTTGTACACAAACAGTTTGATAGTTTTCTTTGCTATTTTCCAAATCATGGACATAATACGAGAGCAGGCATTATGATCTACCCTAAACATAGGCTATCTCACACAGAAGGTAGTCCTACCTATGCATGCATAAAATTTTATAACAGCCTGCCCCAGCAATTAAAAAGTCAAATAAAACACAAAAATTTAAAAAAAAATTATTTCAACATTTATTATTAATTGAACCCTATACTGTGAATGATTACCGGGTCGGTCAAGTGTGCCCCCCGTACTAAACAAATTTCAAAAATAAATGAAGCATAATTTTGCACACATTTTGCACACCGCAAATAAAATTTTGCACACACACGCAAGGAAAACTAGAGCTGTATTTTATACGGGGGGCAAACTTGACCGTTCCCCTCCGTCTGTTACAAAATTGAAAAATGTTGATGCCACTCGATTTGGCAAATTTTGCACACTTTTCTGGGGAAAGTTATGAGGTGTTAAAGATTTGCATTCCCCCCCCCCCCCCCATTTGTCAAAAAGTTTTAAAAATTTGATGCTGGTAGGTTCAACTAATTTTGCACAACAATTTTCAAATTTTGCACACTTTTCTGTGGAAGTTATGAGGTATTAAATATTTGCATTTTCCCCCCTGTTTGTCAAAAAGTTGAAATCTTTTAATGCTGCTAGATTCAACTAATTTTGCACAATTTTGCACACCTATTTTCAATTTTTGCACTTTTCTAGGGAAAGTTATGAGGTGTTAAAAATTTGCATTCCCCCCTTCCCCCCCGTTTTTCAAAATGTCGAAAAAATTTGATGCTGCTAGATTCAACTAATGTTGCACAATTTTGCACACTTATTTTAAAATTTTTGCACACCTATTTTCAAATTTTGCACATTTTTCTTGGAAAAGTTATGAGGTGTTAAAGATTTGCATTTTCCCCCCCGTTTGTCAAAAAGTTTTAAAATTTTGATGCTGCTAGGTTCAACTAATTTTGCACACCAATTTTCAAATTTTGCACACTTTTCTGGGGAAAGTTATGAGGTATTAAATATTTGCATTTTCGCCCCCGTTTGTCAAAAAGTTGAAATCTTTTAATACTGCTAGATTCAACTAATTTTGCACATCTATTTTCAAATTTTGCACTTTTTTCTGGGGAAAGTTATGAGGTGGTAACGATTTGCATTTTCCACCCCGTTTGTCAAAGTTTAAAAATTTTTGAGCTGCTGGGATCAACCAATTTTGCACACCAATTTTCAAATTTTGCAGTTTTCTGGGGAAAGTTATCAGGTATTAAATGTTTGCATTTTCCCCCCCGTTTGTCAAAAAGTTGAAACCTTTTAATGCTGCTAGGTTCATTTTGCTAATTTTGCACACCTGTTTTCAAATTTTGCACACTTTTCTGGGGAAAGTTATGTGGTGTTAAAATTTTGCACCCCCCCCCCCCCCCCCGGTTGTCAAAATGTTGAAAAATTTTGATGCTGCTAGGTTCAACTAATTTTGCACACTTTTCTGGGGAAAGTTATAAGGTGTTAAAAATTTGCATTTTCCCCCCGTTTGTGACAAAGTTGAAAAATTTTGATGCTGTTAGGTTCAACTAATTTTGCACACATTTTCAAATTTTGTACACTCTTCTGGGCAGAGTTATGAGGTGTTCAAAATTTTGCATTTTTCCCCCTTTTGCCAATTTTGATGCTGCTAGGTTGTTCATTTTGCACAACTATCTTCAAATTTTGCACACTTTTCTGGGGAAAGTTATGAGGTGTTTAAAATTTGCATTTTGCCCCCCCCCTTCGTCAAAAAGTTGAGAAATTTTGATGCTGCTAGATTCAACTAATTTTGCACAATTTCGTACACCTATTTTCAAATTTCACACACTTTTCTGGGAAAAGTTGTGAGGTGTGAAATATTTGCATCCACCCCCCCCCCCCCCCCGTTTGTCAAAAAAATTATAATTTTGATTCTGCTAGGTTCAATTAGTTTTGCACAATTTTGCATACCTATTTTCAAATGTTACACACTTCTCTGGGAAAAGTTATGAGGTGTTAAAAATTTGCATCTCATCAAAATTAGCTGAACATAGTAGCATGCAACGTTTTTAATGCAAATTTTTAACACCTCATAACTTTCATAAAAATACATAAAAGTGTGCAAAATTTGAAAATAAGTGTGCAAAATTACTTTAACCTAGCAGCATCAAAATTTTTAAACTTTTTGACAAACGGGGGGGGGGGGGGGGGGATGCAAATATCTAATACCTCATAACTTTTCCCAGAAAAGTGTGCAAAATTTGAAAATTGGTGTGCAAAATTAGTTGAACCTACCAGCATCAAATTTTTTAAACTTTTTGACGAACGAGGGGGAAAATGCAAATCTTTTACACCTCATAACTTTCCCCAGAAAGTGTGCAAAAATTGAAAATAGGTGTGCAAAATTAGTAGAACCTAGCAGCATCAAAATGTTTCCACATTTTGACAAACGGGGGGGAAAATTCAAATTTTTAACACCTCATAACTTTCCCCAGAAAAGTGTGCAAAATTTGAAAATAGGTGTGCAAAATTTTTCAATTTTGTAACAGACGGGGGGGGGGGGGGGGGGGGGTCAAGTTTGCCCCCGTATAAAAAACAGCTCTAGTTTCCCTTGTGTGGGTGTACAAAATTTTATTTGCGGTGTGCAAAATTGTGCAAAATGTGTGCAAAATTATGCTTCATTTATTTTTGAAATTTGTTTAATACAGGGGGAGGCAAACTTGACTGACCCATGAATACCTGAATAGCTCTGCGTAAGTCTGTAGGTGCCTCTGACTCCATTGTGTTAATTTTAAAGAATTTTCTGTTTTAAAATTGTGTCTCAGCTTATCTTTGTTAATTTGTTGTTTGTGATAATATAAGTTTTTAAGAAAAACATGTGACAAAAAATATACATATTATACAAAAGAATTTTTCTTAAAAATACATTTTAATAATTATTGTAGTAATAAGTTGTAGTAGTATTTTAGCATAAGTTCTATTTGTAATTTTTTTTGACACTATTTATTCAAGCAACATTTTTTGATTTTAAATTGCTTTTTTTAAATAAAGATTATCTGTATCTGTATCTATCTGTAAATAATACCAATATCAGAGGACACAATAAAAAATTAAGCAAGGAAAGATGTAATAAGCTGCTGCAAAGAAATTTCTTAACCAACAGGGGTGTATCACTGGAACCGACTTAGTAGTGACACAATTAATGCAGTAACCACGAACCAATTTAAAAACTTTCTGGATAGAGAGATGGACACCTGGAGCAGTGTGGACATTTTTGTACATTATTCATCATAGCCTTGAAATATCGAATCCTATTATGTGCTTTGTGTGATACAGCAAACTGTGAAAGACTCTGCCGACTCATAGGATTTATCCGCCTACGGCTGAAGCTATAATAATAATAATAATTCATTCCGTTTGTTCAATGATAATGTATAGTGTCTTATATATTTTATTATGCATATTTTAAATACTTTTTACATGTTTGTGAGTGTGGATTGTTTAGTGCATTTTAAATTTGTTAGGCTTAAATGTTTAATGTATATTTTAATATTTTAAGGATAAGGAGTTACTTCGTACTGATATTTTGACTTGTGTAAACCTTTTGGTATTTAATATAAATAAATGATTTGATTTGAAATAAATTGAAATAGCCATCTTATGTAATTTTCTCCCGCGAATTCGGATATGTTCAGCAAAAACAATTGAACATCAAATAAAAGGGCTAGGGGTCACTTCGATATTTTTTTAAACGGAACACCCTGTATATAGTAGGCGAACTATGACAGCAAGTATATATTAACAAGTGCTCCGTAAATTTTATCAAATTCGAGTGGTTTTAGTGAAAAAGTAAAGCGATGTATAGTATGATTTTAATCAGTAAGTTGAACTCTTTACAGTAGAACAATAAAATTATGTAGTATTTCATGCACTGGTGGAAAATCAATATAGTGTGGGATAAAAGAAATAAAGACATATTTATATTAAGAATTTGGACGAGAATCCGATAAGGAGTTTGTGTTTATATTTGGTAAAGGTCAAAAGAAAAAAAAAATAAATAAATAACGATATTGGAATAAATACGGTGACCACTACACAGGACCGTACCAGAAAACATGGAAGATGATACAGCAACATTCAAATGTTGCAAAAATAAAAAGTATAATGATATGGTTTGCGTTACATGTTAAAATGTATATCATCCCAGCTGTTTGGCAAGGAGAGCCGACTATAAAATTATACGGCAACATATGATATATTGCTCAAAGCAGTGTGAGCTAGAATCTATAGATCTAGATAAAATTAAGATCTCCTCCAACGAAAAAGACGAACTGATTCTTAAACTAAAAGATGAAATGAAAAAGTGTCAAAAACCATTTCTTACAGAAATAGCTAAATTGAAAGACGAATTGAAAAATCAAAGGAGGGATAGAAAAGAATCGCAAGAATCGCGGACGTAGACCTAAAATTATATGAACAGAACAAACAGCTAAAAAAATTAAAAGAAGAATTATCTGACCTGCAACAACAAAGAGAGGTGCTAGAGGAAAGGTGTCTGATGCTGAAAAGGAGTGCTGCAAATTTAAAGAAAGAGCGGAGGATATGAAACAACTAAACACGGAAATGCTAACTTCTATTAAGACGCTAGAGGCCGAAAAACAAGTGTACAGCCAGGAAATCCTAAGTTTAAAAAAACAAGTTTCTGGAAATATGGGTGTGGACAAACCGAATTATAGGGGCATTCACAAGAACGTTACGCCGAAAAAGAATAAAATTCTTATTTTGGGTGATGGTTTAGCTCAGAATTGTAGGAGTATTTTGGACCGGTACCTCAATGCAAAGTTTGTCATCTCAGCGGTGGTTAAACAAAACGCACTGCTGGACGAAGTGGTGTACAGTATATAAGTATATATAAGTATTATACACTTAACTAGAACTTTTACAAAAAAGATTATGTGGTGGTAATGGGAGGAATGGCGAATCTATTACTTGGCATCAGAGTCGAAGAAGAAACAATTAAAAAACTCGAAGAGGTCTGTAATTCTACAAATTTGGTTATTTTTTCGGTTGCATTATGGGAAAATAATTTGCTCCTAAATAATTTCATTAATGAACACAATAAAATGATCTTCCAAAGGATAGGCATAAAGAATGATTCTGTGACTTTTTTACACTTCAATGCAATAATTAATTCCTGGTATTTTGTATTTAAATATAATCTGCATATTAGATATAGGGGAAAAGTAATAATAGCACAAGCATTAAAAAATATAATTTACAGGAAGTTAGATCATAATATTGTAACTTTAGGACATCAACACGATAGTCGCGTATATAAAACTGTAAAGGACAGGGACCAGGAAGGAAACTTTGGTGAAAGTGATTTTTTAGGACTAATGCAATTATTTTAATTAACGCCCAAAGTCTTGTCTCCAAATTTGAAGAAATATATCATTTTGTTTTAAAAACGAATCCACTTATTGTATGGTTGACAGAGACAAGACTGACGGTAGAAATTGAGGATTTTGAGATTGATATTTTGGGTTATAATATTGTTAGAGTTGATAGTGAAAATCGTCACACTGGAGGTGTGGTGGTTTACTTGAAAGAAAATATTACTATCTTGGAAACAAAAAAGTATCAGTTTCAGAAAAATTACTGGTTTTTGGTAGTGAAAATTGCATTTGGCAATAAGATTTATTTTTTAGGAAATCTGTATCATTCCCCTAGTGCCAGTGACGCGGATTTTTTTGATTTTTTTGAGCAATGGTGTGAAGGGTTAACAAACACGAACTATACTATAATAGTGATGGGGGACTTTAATATTAACTGGTTGACATGTTCCACATATTCAAATAAGCTTAAAACAATCGTAAGCGACGCAGGATTATATCAGGTAGTGGAGACAGTGACGCATCCTAATGACAATGGTGGAAGCATAATTGATTTGGTTTTAACAAACAGAATTAATATTTTGCAGTGTAGGGTTATTGAAACTCCCCGAATAAGTGATCATTTTATTATTTGTACAAACATAAAACAATCAACTCGATCTGATGGGGAAGGTTTAACTATTCAAACCCGCGGTAGGATAGATTATAAATTGATAAATAGTAAATTGTCCAATATTGTCTGGGATTATCGATGTTACGCTATTGATATTAAATATTGTTTATTTTACAATCATATAAAGGGAATTCTAGAAGAAGTTGCTCCACGAGTTGAAAAAGTAATAAAGTCAAAATTTAAGGAATGGTATAATGATAGAGTAAAAAATGCAATTAAGAACAGGGATAATAGTTACAAAAAGTTAAAAGCAAATATGAATCCGGATAATATTCTTTATTATAAAAAATGTAGAAATACAGTAGTAACAGTCATTAGGGCAGAAAGGAAAAAGTATTAAGTATCAAAATAAAATCGATCTATCAAAAAATAATCCAAAACAAATGTGGCATACACTAAGCCAATTAATTTCCGGGAAAAAGAAAAATAATATCAGTAAACTTAAAATTAATGACAGGGTTTTATTAGATGCAAAGGAAATTGCGGATAATCTGAATTCATATTTTGTGGAAAGTGTTAACGATATAAAAAAGAAAATTGATAAAGATAACTTAGTGAATCAAAGTGACCCTAGAGAACAAAATTATATGGATACATTTGTTCTAATTGATTATAATAACCTAAGAGAAACGGTATTTTCATTACCAAACAAAGGGAGCCCTGATGATATAACATCAGAATTTCTAAAGAATACTTACCTGAATATTGAAAAGCCACTTTTAAACCTAATAAATACGTCACTGGAACTTGGACAAGTACAGTCGTCACCAAAAAAAACTGGGACATTCAAGGTCATTTAAAAAATTCAAAATAGCAGAAAATAACGTGGTGAACAGAGCTTAATATTTTGACGTGACATAACGATAATAATACAGGGTATGAAAAATGATGTTTTTAAAACCGTTTTCACTTCCTTATTACAAAAAAGTTCTTGTGATAATTTACCTACCAAAAATAAAAAAAGAGTTTGCCTCACCTTTATAAGCACACAACTGAAGTGAAACTTGTGAAAGAGATATTAGGAATTGGGTTTGAAAGTAATTATTAGAGATGTGTTCTATAATATTATTCATTTATTTTTCATTATTTTCTGATACAAATGTTACAAGTGGCTTATGCTCTCTACGAACGCAGAGGCCTAGGCATTGGCTTCTGCCTATGTTTCTCATGCGTCCCCACTCTCACTCATCCGCATTGACTTACTGCATGCATCCTCACCACCAAAGTGTCACTTTTATTTCCGTTTCATTTTTTCGGACTTACTAAGACGTTTCACTTCAAAAAATACAAAGTAGACCATGTTTTATTTTACAAAAATATTAAATAGTATAGTTTTCAAAGCAAAACATATAATTATTATAAACAAAAATATTATAATTATTAGAGGGTGATGCAATACGAACGTTCGCAAATGAATTAATAATAAGCAAAAATACAGTTTTTCTGGCCAAAAGGAAATTACAATGAAACGGTTAAATTAGACAAAAACTAGGTTCCGGACGGCACCAGAATATCAATCAAAGAAGATAATCTTCACTAGTTAACTTCAGTAGCTAGTTGCTGCTCCATTTCTTTCAATGACTTCCCGTAAACGACTGGGCATGGATGAGACAAGTGATGCCGTGTACTCAGGTGTAATTTGTTCCCATGTTTCAGCAATTTTATGAACTAGTTCATTCGCATTTCTTGGTCGAAAGTTGTTTAAATACATTTTCTTGGTCATAAAGCCCCAACATTTTCTATTGGATTTATATCCGGGCTCCTTGAGGGCCATGGAAGGACATCAATTTGTGTTCTTGCAAAAAATTGGCAACCAACCTTGCTCGGTGAATGGGACAGTTATCCTAAAACAATTTCAAACAATACTTAGTAAGGGAATTAAAAGTAAAAGTGTTTAATCTTACGTGCTGAAACGTGAAATTTTCTCCATATAAATTTGTCACCGATGGAATCATGACATTTTCTAGAATGTTTCTATAAACATCGGCCGTAAGTCTATCTTCGACGATGAGACAGACTCCACGGCCCCTGAAACTAATCCATGCCCAGACGTTGACAGAAAAGTGACCGCTTCTATTTACATTCTTAACATATTGTTCGTTGTAGCGAGCCCCTCTGGGTCGATAGACCCGCAACCGCCCATCGTGGTAGGATTTAAAGGTTTTTTCATCAGAAAAAATTACGGATCGCCAGAAATTTTCTTGTCCGAGAAATTGTTGTGCAAATTCCAACCTAGCAATCTTATTTTCTGGACTTAAAAAAACCCTGTTAGCTGCGGAACGGTTTCGCAGTTCCGTCTCCTTAATTCTGCGGCGCGCGGTGTTACTGGAACCAGGAAACTCAGCTTCGTCTTTTGCCTTTACGGCTGTCTCGAACGGATTTTCTCTCAAGAAAGTTACCAAACGATTATCATCTTCTTCAGTCGAAATTCTGGGTCGTCCGGAACCTCGTTTCCGTCTAATTGAACCGTCCCGCTGTAATTTCTGTTTGGTCAGAAGAACTATATTTTTGCTTATTCGTAATTCATCTGCGATGGTTCGTATTGCTTTACCATCTAATATTCTTGTTATTAAAATGGCTTTTTGATTTCCGGCATAATTTTTGAAATTAATATTGATGTCACAAATGACATATTTCAAATTATCTGTTATAATAGACAAAAAATTAAGCTTAATTCACACTGTAATTTTATGACTTGACCTTGAAAGTACCAGTTTTTTTTTGGTGACGAACGTACCTTCTTTATTAAAAATATCTACAGTTATTCCGATTCAAAAAGTAAAAGGTACAATTGGTACCAATGAGTTTAGACCTATCAATATGTTAATAACCATTGAAAAGATTCTAGAAAAAATAGTATATAAGCAATTAATGCAATTTGTCTTAGCAAACGACATTTTAATTGTAAATCAATCAGGTTTTAGAAAAAGCCATAGTTGCGAATCCGCCATTCAAAATATACTTTATGACTGGAAAAAACTTTTAGATGAAAATTATGTAATAAGAGTAGTGTATCTGGATTTGCAGAGGGCGTTCGAAACAATAAATAGAGAGATACTGATAAATAAATTAAAACAAATTGGAATAATTAATAGGGTACTGGGCTGGTTTATTGATTATTTAAATAACAGAAAACCGGTAACAAAAATTAATAACGATATATCTTCAGAGCTATCAAATACGGTCTGTTGTTTTTCTTAATTTATGTTAATGATGTAGTTAAAAGAAATTAGTAATTGTTCAATACATTTGTTCGCTGATGACACATAATTTAAATCATTTAATCACAACTATTAATTTGGAACTGGCACAACTACACAAGTGGTTTAATAGAATGTCACTAAAATTAAACATTCAAAAAACAAAATTTATGCTTATAGGGAATAACACACATCAAAAACATTTTAAATTGCTTAATATGAATATAACAGTGGGAAATGCTACTTTAGTAGTAGACAAAACTAGATATCTGGGTTTTATTGTAGATAATCATCTAACTTTTAAGGATTATGCATTGTATATAATTGACAAAATCACTAAAAACGTTAATTTTTTATCGCGAGTGTCACCATTCTTGTCACGATGGTCAAGGGTTGCTGTCTTCAATACATTGGTTCTACCACATCTTGTTTTTAGTTCATCTATACTTTATCTTGCCAATAAGAATGAATTGAATAGGTTGCAAAAACTGCAAAATAGATGTATGAGAATAATATTGGCTTCAAAAAGAGATACACCCATAAAAAATATGCAAAGGGAACTAAACTGGCTATCGGTTGAAGGGTTTTTACAATATCAGATATTAATACTTGTCTATAAAATAAAGAATGGTTTAACACCCAACTACTTGACAGAAAAACTTGTTACAAATGAAATAAACACAATTTTTATATAACAACAAAGAATAAAGCAAGTACTGAGAAAGCAGTATTCCACAAAGGATTGATTGTGTTTAATTCTTTACCTGATCATATCAAGAATATTTCCAAATTGAATTCATTCAAAGAAAAATTGAAAAAACACTTAATAGGGGAATGAACTTTCTGTAGCAGGAATATATTGCAATGAAGGTTGATTTATGTTGCACTTGGTCAACTAGGTTTAGGCATAAAATTAACTTAAATATTTTTTGTTTGTATCTTGGAGAAATTGTATAGAATGTATATTAGCCAAGTGCTACATAAAGAATTATTATTATTATTATTATTATATTACTAAATTTTTGGACTCTCTAGAAAAATCTAAACACATTTTGTGTATAATATCCTATACCTATCTTTAGCTGTTTACCAAATATTGACAGTTGAAAGTTGGGTATTTTGACAAGCTCT
The DNA here is from genome assembly GCA_016904865.1 of Pissodes strobi. Classification (NCBI taxonomy): domain Eukaryota; kingdom Metazoa; phylum Arthropoda; class Insecta; order Coleoptera; family Curculionidae; genus Pissodes; species Pissodes strobi. Next base: position 27,858 of record MU189356.1, on the reverse strand, counting down.
AAAATCTGAACCGCATGAGATGAAAGAAAACGGTTTGCACATTCCAACTTTTGAATTTTGTTCAACTTTTATCTTAACAGGAAAGTAGGATTTCTATTTCAAATAAACAATACAATACAATACAACCGAAAGAATAAAACAGAAAAGAAAGAGTAGAGACACTCGTGGTGCATCATTTTTTTTTCTAATCGGTTTTGCTAACAAAACTAGAAACTACAGTAATTTTCTGGCAATAAATAGTGTCTTAAAAATGTCAATTTTGGCTATTGTGACAAACGACCATAACAAGGAGATAAAATTTAATTTTATTTAATGGGGCTATGAGTTACTTTGAGTTAAGATCGGGACAAAACGGAGGCCTGTCATTTTGTGCAAATGTTTTCTAGTTAATATTTTTTCCGGTGATCTGTTTTTCAGGTGTGTATTGATTGCCTATATTTCTAGTGCTTTTGTTGAGTGTTGCTGGAAATTTGTGGCAAAACTCGAACTTTGGGTTTTTTTTTGGGGCTCAAATATGGTGGTTCCTCAAATTTTTTTGGCTTAAACTACTCTATAGGACACCCCCTTCCTAGTGAAAAAAAGAAAATTTGCAAAATTGACACAACCTATATGTCGCCAGGCCCCACCCACGGTTTTTGACAATGATAGTGATCACAAGAAAATAAAGGTATTTTTCATTGCTTGGAACCACGATACACCTAAACACGGTATGTCACGATACACCTAAACACGGTATGTCAGCTTTCCAAAAAATGACAGTTCGTATACTACGTCACATGTGGAATTTATATGTAAAATACAGGGAAAATCTGCAACACACTTGATGTCACGCTGTAATTTTTTGAACGGCTGACATACCGTGTTTAGGTGTATCGTGCATGGAACGCACTTTCTGAACTAGAACATACAATTTGGTTATCTCTCAACTTTTGCAAACATCCTGAAAATTAGCAAACTTTATGCAAACTGGTTTTATAAATTGAACGGGATGATTTGATTAATTCATCTTGAACTAAAATCTCAACTGCCAATTGAACCTCAGCACTGTGATTTTCTCTTATGTATCAAGTGTAGGTACATACCAGTTGCAGGCATGCTCATCATAATAGGTGCTCTTTGGCTGGGGGGTGGTCCCATTTGCTGGATTCCCATCCTAAAAATAATTGAAGGTTCTTAACAATATGTAGGTACTCCATTATTTCTGGGAAATATAAACAATTATTATGATGTATACCTAAACGCAATACACCCCTATTAACTAATCTTAAAACTGTCATTTACCTTTGATTTCTCTGTATACCGTTTTGGCTCATATGATGTTCTTGAAGCATGATATAGTAAATAAAAAAATACTACGTATATTATATTAAAAAAAGTAAATTATTCCTGGGATCTTCGGGAATACACCTACAAACCGGCGTTTTAAGTTTTATGAAAGGGTAATTAAAGGCCTTCGAAATACAGCTTAAAATTTCCTTTAACAACAAATGGATCTATTTTCATCAAACACCACGACTAAATCTTGCTCTTTCGTTGGCAAACAATAAAGAAAAATCAACAATTAACATGGGGCCATGTTAGAATTGAAACTAGAAACCATAGATAAATATTAAGGGAAGGGGGAATAGAATGGACTTTCCTGCACTTATACTTGTACCCACAAAATTGATGTCTCGCGACAGCAATGATTTTAGCTGCCGTCAAGGTCGAATGTTACAAATGCATACTAGCGCCATCTAGTGTAGGTGGCGTTGACTCGAGCGATTGCATTCGCTTTTAAAGATCCTTTACATGCGTAGCCGACTATATCAAAATCGGCCTCTCCTATTGGTCGATCCATCTCGTATTACAATATGTCTTCGTGATGCAATCAATATCTCGCAAGAGCTCTCGTGGTGTAGAGGTTTAGATCGTTGGGTCTCACCTGGAAAACATGGGTTCGAACCCCGTTGCTTTTTTTTATTATTTTTTAAAGATTAAGTTTCTAAACAGCTTTTTTTCTTGATTTTGGGTATGTCTTGGGTTAGATTGGGTTAGCACCTGGTTGGTTTCTTTTTCTTGGGCCCCCGTAGCGAGCGAAGCGAGCGGAGGGCCATGCGGATCGACCAATAGGAGAGGCCGATTTTGATATAGTCGGCTACGCCTGTAAAGGATCTTAAAATGCATTGCATTCGATGTCTTCGTGATGCAATTAATTTGCAACAAGAGCCGTCGTGGTCTAGAAGTTTAAAGTCTATTCGAATTTCATTTAAGTCGCATGAAAACAATTTTTATTTATTATTTTTTATTTAAAGTGCTTTATTGTCCAAAAAATATTACATGTAACATTTCTTATTGACAAAGCTTTATAAGATGTATACAAAACATAAAACAAAACAAAACGAAGCAAAATCAAAAAGAAGAAAAAAACAACAGGAAAACATAAGTGTGGTGACTTAAAACATATTAAATGGCAAAATATTACCTCCGCAATACATATTATCACAGTACCTGCATTAGTACAGTCAAAATTGTAATGGCTTATTGCAGCCACAGTCAAAATTGTAATGGCTTATTGCAGCCATTTATCACAATAAAACTTTGATAACTCATTATTGGAACACACATTTCATGAGTTAATAATAAAATATAATGAGCCCTCTAGTTCTGCTCGAAAAACTCGTCAACAGAATAGAAAGCTCTCTGCAATAAAGAGCATTTTAAACTTTTACGGAAGGCTTTTAAGTCTCGAATATTTCTAATCCGCAGATCAACATGATTGTATATCTTGATGCCACTGTAAATCAAGGAATTCCTGACAAGGCTGGAATGTGGAATGGGCAAGGGAACTGCCAATCTGACGTGTACCATATACCAGCTGAGGATTGGGAAATTGATACTTATTTTTATGAATTAGGCAAGCCATTTCCAGAATAAATAAAGATGGGAGGGTCAGAATAGAGTGCTTGATAAAAAGGGGCTTACAGTGGGTTCTTGGATGCGCATTACAGAGATTTCTAACAGCTCTCTTCTGCAGAACGAAGACAGATTGAAAAAGATTTCGAGAGCAAGCTCCCCAGAAGGGCAAGGCATATCTGAGATGTGACTCAATAAGGGCATAATACACGTTACGCGCAACTTCTCCACCAAGCTCTCGAAAGGTAGCCCGAACAGAAAAACAACCAGATGCCAATCTTTTATTCAACTTAACGATATGAGTATAGAACTTTAAGTCTTCGTCAATACACAAACCCAGAAACTTAGAAGAGTTCACAGCCTGGATAGTGTTGTCACCAAATATAAGGCCATCAATAGGACAGTTGAAGCCGATGAGGTTAGTTTTAGACATGTTCAAGCAGAGGCGATTGGCGTCACACCACTGCTTAATCCTTCCGAGATCCAACCCAATATCCCGCAGCAGCCGCCCCGGATCCTTGTCGCGCCACAGTACGGTAGTGTCATCTGCAAACAGCGTAAAGCGCCCAGCAATTTCAAGCATAGTCAAATCATTCACATATAATAAAAAAAGGATTGGCCCCAATACAGAACCCTGGGGCACGCCGCATGAATACCACGTGCTCGACAACAGCCAAGAGCGGGGTTGTTTTGCGTTCCTATTGGTGAATCGGCCATAAATCATTCGATACGCCACGCCGCCGCCCAGTTATTTTGGCCAGAATCGCATTCAGTTTTCGCTGTAATTTCTCTGCTTGCAAAAGACGTTTTGTGTAAAGTAATTATAAATAATAATAATAAACCCAGATAACACACCACATCTCAAAGACGTCGTGTTTATGTCCATATTATTACTGAACGTCTGAAGACTTAAACACGACATCTTTAATACATCTTTCAGAAGACGTCCTTACGACGTCTTTTTAAAGCCTCACGAGCACTTTGTATTTGTTGATTCTTGACCTTGAAGAAACGAAATAGAACGACAACAGTAAAAAAACATAAAAAACATAAAAATTTATTGACGGATATTCCATTTTTACAAAAGATTCATTTACATAGATAAATATTCTAATTCTATAAACATATGTATAGATATAAAGTTTCTACAGATAAGATAACGTAAATATAATTAGCCCAAAAATCACATAACAGACCTCTTTAGCATAGCTTTAAATTTCCCTAAACTGGTATTGAAGAAATCAAAGTCATTATCCAATGAATTAGCCAACCTACACATTCTTTGCGTGGGGGTGTTTTGACAATAGTTCGTTCTATGATACTCAATGTGAAATAAATCATGATTTCTTAGATTAACCTGTGGAACTGCTAGAGAAATCTTTTGTAACAATTCTGGTGAATTAATGTTATTGTTAAGAATTTTATATAAGAAGATTAAATCCAGATAATTTCTTCGATCGCTTAAATTTGGTAGATTCAATAATGTTTGCAGTTCAATATAATTAATGGCTTCTGTTGGAATGTTTAATTTAAAGGCAATTAATCTAAGAAACTTTTTTTGAACTTTTTCAAGTTCTTCTGTATGAGTATCATAAAAAGGTGACCATACACATGAAGCATATTCCAGAATTGATCTTATTAGTGAACAATATAATGACTTAAAGGTATAGATGTTTGTAAAATCCGAAAGACTACGCTTTACAAATCCTAACATTTTTAAACCTCTATTTTTTATATATTCTATATGATCCCCATAATTAGGAGTGGGAACCAGTATAATTCCCAGATCTTTTATTTTCTCAACAGATTTCAAGCAAACACCGCACCGTTAATTGAATAAGGAAATATATGTGGTTTTAAAATTCTATAAAATCTCATAATCTTGCATTTATCAATATTTAGAGTTAAGCAGTTCTTAGTTATATATTCATAAAATTTGTCTAAATCTTGCTGAACCAATAAGCAATCATTAAAGTTCTTAATTCTTTTATATATTTTAACATCATCACAGTAAGATATGAGTTCACAATGTTCAAAGCGCATTTAAGTATATCATTTAAAAAAGAATCAAAAAGAATTGATGACAAATGACCACCTTGCGGTACACCTGATAGTACGTTAATTATATCGGAAAGAGCATTATTTATTTTTACAAACTGTCTTCTGTCAGTAAGAAAACTCTTTAACCAACAAAGCAATCTGCCACCAACACCCAAAGCTTCTGTAACAAAATGTTAACATTCACCCTGTCAAACGCCCTGGAGAAGTCCGTGTAGACAACATCAACTTGACATTTACTCTCCACGACCTCCAACAAGTAGCCCGAGAAAACTGTTAAATTTGTCACAGTAGACCTACCACTGATAAATCCATGTTGTTGGTCAATTATTGTCTTTTGTAAGATAGGAACTATTTTGGATGCTACAACAGATTCAAAAATTTTTGCAAAAATATTGATCTGAGAAATAGGTCTGTAGTTTTCAACATGAGATCTATCACCAACAACTCTTAAAAATTGGTTTCACAAAGGATTCCTTCCATTTGGTAGGGAATTGACTAGTCTGCAGTGATAACAAAAAGATTCCTTGTAATATCTGTGCTAAAACAAATCTACAATTGTATATAAAAATTGGTGAAATATTATCTGGGCCATTCGGAAGTTTAAATTCATTTTCTCAATATTATTAAAAACTTCACACACACCAATATCACAAAAACTTAAGTCGATGTGTCTATCGAAGCTAGGCTCGTCTTCCAAAGTGGTATCTGAGTCTATGTAAACAGATGAAAATTTTTTTTTTTTTAATTTGCAATATTTTTTGGATCTGTTGTAGAGGTACCATTACAGTGCATAAGGCTTGGAATACAATGATTGTTACGTTTATTATTTACATATCTCCAGAAGTCTTGTTTTCCATTTATGGAATTTTCTAAATTTTCACGGTGGGTCTTTTGACAAGATGACAATACATTTTTACAGGTATTACGTAACTGGGTAAAGGTCTACAGTGTTGCCGTTTATAGGTATTTTATCCGAAATTTGGGTATTTCGGTAATGTTTGTAGGTGTATTGCAATTATTAGTGATATGTGGCAAAATATCATAATAATTGTTTAATGGAAATTGCTTTATAATCTTCATTATACACATAACAAATAATTTAATTTTTATTCGTACGCATTTCTATTTATAATCGTAATTTTTTATTTCATTTTCAATTTATGCAGCAATTTTTCATAAAATCGCTTGATTTTTGTAGTAGGTTCCTCTTTTTTAAACTAGTTTGATCACTTTTTTGCGACTAATGCCCGGTTTCTGAAGTACCAGATATCTATTGTATAAAGTTATGAAGCCTGTAATTACTATGGTTGCAATTGTATTAACAATCGTTGTCATAGGAAATATTTGAAGAATAAAGTTATCCATACTTTGAGAAACTGGGCATTAAAGTTGTTATTTTGTCATTAATCAGGAGTATTTAGGTTTTTCATGTGGCAACACTGCTTCTGTGTTGCAGGCCATTTTCCAATTTTACAGCGTCACCGGCAGACTTGACGATACTCCGACAATATCACTTTCATTCCTTCGCATATTTCACTTTTCGCATGGTCCTCCGCTCGCTTCGCTCGCTACGGGGGCTCAAGAATAGGAAACTAACCAGGTGCCATATACTTAAAAAGAAAATATGGTGCTAACCCAAGACATACCGATAAACAACTAAAAAAAGATTAGAAACATAACCTTTAAAAAAAAATGAAAACACCGACGGGGTTTGAACTCGAGTCGCCGAAGTGAAGGCTAACCATGCAGACCCCTAGACCACCACGGCACATACAAACGACTGGTTGCATCACGAAGACATGGCGCGCACGCAGGAATGAAATGACATTGTCTAATTATCCGCAAATCACCGGCAGCGCCTGCCCATTCTCGATAAAATTAGATTTCGGCTTGTGAATTTATGAAATATAATAAATCTCTGATAGTTTGTACTCCTTTGTGGTTTGTACACCGATCTCCATATATGGATAAGCACAAACCGTCTACATGCGTCGAAAAATCGTACCAATCATGGGGAAAAAAACCGGGTTCTGCGTCGGACAGAACTGAAAATAGGATAATTTTACTCAGGCGCACAAACACCGAGAAGCGACAGAACGAAAGCAGCTCATAAAGCTTTTACAGTTCGGTAATCAAAAATATTATCAAATTTCTCTGACCTTGCTTGTTGCTTGCGCTTGAAATAATTCTTTTTTCTGTGTTTGCCGTAATGGGTTTCGGTGTTTCGTTTCGTTCACTTATTGAAGTACGTACGTGCGTCTGAGTGGTTTATATTATCGTTTTCGTTGAAAATAACTAATTTACTCCTGGACATCTAGTTTATTATTATAATAGTTCGTTATTAGTGTATTTTGTTAGTGTATAAGTTGGTGTAGACGTTAGGAATATGATTTAAAGACAAAAGACCTTAAAAGACAATGGCGTCAACTGCCAAGGTCAAAGAAAATACTCAACGGTGTTTGATTTGGTGTTGCCAAAATAAGGGTAAAATACCAGGGATTTCTTATTTTAAGTAAGTATCATTTTCTTTTAAGGATAACTGCAGCATTACATACAAAATATGGGAATAATATATTAAAAAGGGTTTATTTACTGTCACGATGCATAAATAGCAGTGAGTTTATTCAGTTTTATCATTTTGTATTAAAAGGGTCTTCTTATAGGTAGGATGGACTTGTTTCTGCTATTTTAAAAGATTTTTAAAAATTGTTTTACATACTACATATATGGGTTCAATAATATAGAAATGACCCGTGGGGGGAGCTTTAATTTTTTTTCCAATATTTACCCCCTTTTTTTAAAAATTTAGGACAGAAAAGTGTAGTGAGTGACGTAAAGTACAATTTGTATGTCTTTTCAATCTGTAAAGGTAAAGAAAAAATAAAAGAAGGGAGTAAAAATTGGAAAAAAAATGTTAAAGCTTCCCCCACGGATTATTTCTATGTTGAACCTATAGAACAGTCTGTAAAATATTTTTAAAAAAATCTATTAAAATAGCAGAAACAGGTATACGAAACCATGAGGAAGTTTCATCAATTTTTCGATAGCCCATGAAAACTAAGTGGACACGTGTTTTTTCTTTTTTTCATAAGGCGAAAAATGAGGCAGATACGCCTTGAAATGTGCTTATGACGTCACAATACGCATGAATTATTACGTCACACCATGCATAGTATATCTATATATACAAAACTAAAAACTGGCATAGCTCTCGTAATATTCATATTTAGTGGAAATAAAAAAATACTTATCGATTTTTTTTCACTGTTGTAATAAAAAATAATCAGTTTAATTTCTCAGGAATCTTCCTAATTACTCTTAAATGTTTTAAGGTTTTCATGAGTATTTAGACATGTGTATAGTCTTAAGAATCTTGTATCTTGGTACATACTACCTACATATTTTCTATTATTGGCTTTTTCCAAATAGACTACTAAAACTACCTAATGTAAGTTAATGTAAATAAAACGTTTATATCACGATGTTTTGTTTTAATAAACCTTTTTTTGCCCCAAAGTTATTTTAGCTATTCAATGCAACAAAAATTCATATTTTAAAAACCTAAAAAAGGGTTATTTCTTGCCTACAGATTGTGGTATGTAATGTGTGAATGCAAAATACTTTAACATCACAAATCTCTTTTAAAAGTAGTACCTATTCAAGACTAACTTAAAGAGAAAGTAAAATTTAAGGCAAACGCATATAAAAAGGGTTTTATTAGGAGGTGCTTCCATTTTTTAATATTTTTGAATCAAAGGGATGATTTTAAAAAATTTACAAGTTTCAGTGCTGCGCCTGTGTTACAACAGATTTTACAGTATAAATCATTCAAATTTTCTTGGTCACAAAATCATTTTGGGCAAACTAGTTAATATTTTTAACAAAAAAAATGCATGCCACACATAAAGAATGTAAAAATTAGGTAGGTACCAAAATATTTGGTAGTATTTTTTTTGCGTACCTATCAATGGTTTATTCCTTAAACATAATTATATACTTACTGTCATATTTTTACATTTTTTAATTGGTTTTTGTATCCCCTAGGGACGAGGAAAGAAATAGTTTTTATTTTTTTGTCTCCAAAACAAAGCAAGATTCGGAAAAAATAGCAAAAGTTGTATATTTTATCGGTTGGTCTATTCTATTTCTTTTAAAAACCAATGGCTTGCAATTTTTGTGTTAAATATATCATCTATCAACTTGCTTTTAAATTTTTGGTAATATATACAACGGGAAAAATATTTTTCCAAATTCTTAAAATCCGGACCTGTCGCTTATTCGCGGCCATGCGGTGATGAAGCACGTGGAATCGATCGATATCCTGCTAATTGAAACTGCGCAGTCTCAGAATTACCTTCTTTTGTTTACATCTGAAGGCGCATGAATCAGTATGACTTGGATCGCTTTGTGCTTATCCATTTATGGAGATCGGTGGGTTTGTATAGTTACGTTTATCGTGCTTAAAGTGTCGAAACTGAGGTCGAAAGTCGAAACGTAGAGGCCGTTGAGAAGTCAGGACTTGGAAAATCCATTAAAGAAGCTGAGGTTGCCATTCAGGAGTGGCTAAGGAAGGCCTCAGATTGCAGAAGAACCAATTAAGATAACATTAAACATGTAATTTAGTTTATTGATATAACAGATAATTACATATTTTTCTAAAAATGATCTTTTTAATTTATGGAAAAATGTTTTTAAAATGAGTTCGTCTTTAAGATGTCATATAAATACGTCTTTACGACGTCGTTTTTTGTAACATTCGATGTTCTAAAGATGTCTTAAAGACGACGCAAGGCGTAAACAGGACATCTGTAAGATGTCTCGAATATCTGAACATGGCAATCAGGCGTCTTTAGGATATCTTTGTGCTGTTAGGGAATAAATAAATAATAAATAATAATCTTTATTGCATTACAAGTAAATGTAGTACAAAGGTGGAAAGTATCGTGTACACGTATTTTAACAGTGCTTGTTTAAAATAAAAGCTTACCATACAAAGTAATATACTTTGTATGGTGAAATTATTGGCATTTTATTACTTTTTAGATTAGTTTCAGTATTTTTAGTTATACTTTTTTAATTATTTAGTGCTTACGTAGTGCGTGGCTTTTATTAACTTTAATTCGGATTTTTTTAATTCATCTACCGATATTATGTTCTCCACAGAGACGGCCGATGAAGTTGAGAAAAATGTTTTTACGCCTCCTAAAAAACGGCCTAAAAAGGGACATCTGGACATGCGAACAAAATAAATCGTTCTTAATATTTATAAGCATGAAATTGTAGAAAACCCTGGTATGGTAATACATGAAGTTGAAAGGAAAGTTGCTGCTAAAACAGGGATGTGTTCTAAAACCGTTTTTAATGTTATAAAGTAGTATAAACGAAATCATACATTTTCTGAACCAAAAAGAAGGCTACGATATAAACAAATTTGTGATACTGTGGAAGAGTGTGATAAACATGTGATTAGGCGCAAAGTGCATCAATTCGTCTTTAGAAATGAACTTCCAACTATTGATATAGTGTTGAAAGATGTCAACGATGATCCGCTTTTACCCACTTTTAAAAGAAGTACATTTTATAATCTCTTAAAAAAAATTAATTTTAAATTTAAAACCCGAGGAGGAAATAGTTTATTATTAGACAGAGATGAAATTGTTTTGTGGCGGAGAGAATACTTACAAAAAATAAAACAGTACCGACAGGAAGGCCGAAAAATTTATAACCTGGATGAGACGTGGATCACCGCAGGTCACACTAAATCTAAAGTATGGGTGGATATGTCGGTTTCATCATCCAGGCAAGCCTTTTTTGATGGACTCTCGACTGGATTAAAAAATCCATCAGGTATGTAGTACATACTATGTACGTTATCAATCTTTACAATCTAATGAAAGATAAAAAGAAAAAATAACGAGAAGAGTAAATTTAACTATATGTTTATCCGTAAACATGTGGATCCTACCCTAAACCCTATATGGGCCAAATAGGCAAGTCCGTTAAAACACGAATAAGTGAATAGAAAATTGGCATTATTAACAATTAAATCAGTTCCAGATCGTCTAACTATTATTATCATTATTTGACAATTGACTGCATTCACGCATGTATGAAACGAAAACGTAACAAATGTATGAAATGGCGAATTTGATATCCTTGCGTTACGTAATCTATAAATCCGGCTTTGTTATTTGAGGGTCTTCCAATAAATTGACAGAAATAGTCAGTGAATTTGTTGAATGAAGAATTAGATGTAAATAAATAATCATTAACCTTCATACAATAAAATAAAGTAAAGCAATGAGCGAGTCTGCTAGTACTCGAGACACTGATGTGTAAACATATCATATATCGACACGCACAAATATTTCAGCAGCCCTCATAAAATCACTGCGCATGGTTATGGTTATGATGTCACAGCTGTTTACACACTTCCGTCCCCATACAAATGCACATTTCCGTCCCATTTGCCGAGATTTACCCTTATATCGCCGCGTAAAGGAGCGTACAGACCTGACGCGACGCCGCGCGACACGCACGCTACAGTCCAAAATTCCTAGGTGTGGACGGCGAGCACGCGCGGCGCTAGCGCCGCCTGTCCGAGGCGCGTCACAACCCGTTTACTGTCGGTTTTTCGACGGCAGATCAAAGAAAGGTGTTTACACATCAAAAAGAATCTCAGTAGGAATTTCCAAATAATTTGAGCTATGACAAGTATTGTAACAAGAAGAATGTATTGCAACTATTCAACCAGTGATTTTAGATCGGCCACTAATTATTATGATAATCCCAAAACACTAAGTGAGTTATTGATTTTTCTAAAAAAGGGTAAAATGCTCATTATATGCCACATCGGAAGCGAAGAAGGTTTTGTGCCTGCTGCACTATGGGCTTTTGAGTAAAACAAATTCGGCGACTATCATGAAGAAATGTGTGGAGAATCCTTTGAAAATTAGTTTTCAGGGTCAGATGGGACAATGTTCAGAATTATCGTGTGGAATCAATGATCAGGTTTTCAGGGTCAGATGGGACAATGTTCAGAATTATCGTGTGGAATCAATGATCAGGTCTGGTGCATCACTTTCATCAGTATTGGAGGACATTGAAACGTTGGTGAAGGATTTTACCTTACAAGATTATGTGTTTGTTTTGGCTGGAAAAAATGACTTAGATTTAAACCGGAAACCTTCTTTTAAATTTATTGCCAGCAAGGTTAAAAAATGTTGTAATACTAATATTGTTTTTATGTCTGCACCAATTTTAATTACGACAAAAAATGTATATCTTGTAAAAAAATTTAATTATTATTTAGGTAAACTAATGGAAAAGGCAAATCTGTATTGCGGCACGAGCGTTTCATTTTTAGAAATTAATGATTTTAGAGGTTTCAAGCTTTCGAACTTTAGAATAACGCAACGAATGTCAAAAGTTTTACTGGGAGATCGTAGCTTAAAAGATACGTTTAACCAAAATATTGAGCTAAATAAAGAAAAGTCAGGCGGAAATAGATCTAGATAATATAACAACGGAAAAAAACCCAATAGAAGTCGATACTGACTGCCCTTTCAACAATTTGATTAGTTTATCAGATACTGTTAATAGTCTTTCAGAAAGTCACATTGTTGATCCTCCAGTAACAAATATATTAAACTCTGCATTTAATCTGGGAAATAACACAGGTAATCTCTCCTTATCTTATGACTATGATTTTTTATCCCCGGAGTTTTGCCAAGGCCCATTGATTTAGCTCACAAAATATCTCCTTTAGAATTTATTAGGCAGTCTAATGGTTTTTTCCTTCATTTAAATGTGCAGTCTCTAAATAACAAAATAAACCTTATCTGTACAATGCTAGCCAGCTTTTCAAAAAAACCTATTTTGTTATGCTTCACTGAGCATTGGCTCAGTGAGGAACAATTAAAATGTATTCATATAGATGGATATGTTATGGTAGGTGCCTTTTGTAGAGATCAACTTGAACATGGCGGGTCAGTGATATTTGTGTCTGATACATATTTGGAAAGCATAAAAGTACTGTCAAAACTAAACAATTTATCCGCTAAGAATATTTTGGAATGCTGTGCTGTAAAAATAAATAACTACTGTATTTTAAATGTGTATCGTCCACCGTCACCAACTCTGGTGACTTTTGTGGATATTTTATCAGAGATATTGAGTAAAGCATCAAGTTTTTCGAAGAATATTATTTTGTGCGGTGACCTAAACGTTAATGCTTTGGAGGAAACCACTCATAAACGGATGTTATTTGATCTCTTTTCTTCATTTAATTTAAACTCTTTAATAGAACAGCGAACAGCCTACCCGTGAATGTATTAGCAGACTGGTTTCATCAATAATAGATTATGTTGCTTCTAACGATGATTTTGTTGGCTGTATTAACTTTGAACCAGGTTTTTCAGACCACTACGGCCAGCTAATAAGTTTTAATGTAAACATCCCAACTGATCTATCGTCCTGTAAAACTTATTCATTTAGGACTTTTAATATGATTACCTTGGCTGAGTTTAAACTTTGTCTTGGTTCTTTAATGAATCATGCACTTAGGGAATCAAGTATAATAAATTTGACATCAGCCTTCTTTGATGGCTTTCTGACTTGTTAGAAAGCCCCCATTTATAATATGGGCTTTCTATAGGGCGCGACCAATCGGGAGAAAAACTTCGTAACGGTAGGTCGGATCGCTCTGAAACTTATACCTATCGATTTGTAATCGAAAAAAAAAATTTTGATTTTTTGTCTGTATGTGTGTATGTGTGTATGTGATGGGATCGACTACAGGTCGCAATTTTGAAGATAGCGACTTGAAATTTGGCATAGAGGTAGAGGTCCACGAACCCTCGGAACCTATTGATTTTGGTTACGATCGGTTAATATACAGGGTGTGAAAACAGGACAAGTCCCCGTTTTTTTGCTATTTTTGTTCATGTAAACAAGGATAATATTCTTTTTTTATGTCAAATCAAAGTATTCGGTAAGACACGTATTTTTGTTCCTTTGCTCTTTTGTTCAAATTGTTATACAGGGTGTGAAAACAGGACAAGTTACCGTTTTTTGGCATTTAAGGTCGCAATTTTGAAGATAGCGACTTGAAATTTGGCATAAGGTTAGAAGTCCACAAACCCTCGAAGCCTATTGATTTTGGTTACGATCGTTTAATATACAGGGTGTGAAAACAGGACAAGTTACCGTTTTTTGGCATTTACAGGTAGCATTTTTGAAGATAGCCACTTGAAATTTGGCATAGAGATAGAGGTCCACAAACCCTCGGAACCTATTGATTTTGGTTACGATCGTTTAATATACAGGGTGTGAAAACAAGACAAGTTTCCGTTTTGTGGCATTTTTGGCATCAAACAAGGACCAACTTTTCTTTTTTTTTATATCAAATGAGAGTATTCGGTAAAACACGTATTTTTGTTCTTTTGCTCTAATTGCTATACAGGGTGTGAAAACAGTATAAGTTACGGTTTTTTTTCATTTACAGGTCGCAATTTTAAAGATAGCGACTTGAAATTTGGCATAGAGGTAGAGGTCCACAAACCCTCGAAGCCTGTTGATTTTGGTTACGATCGGTTAATATACAGGGTGTGAAAACAGGACAAGTTACCGTTTTTTGGCATTTACAGGTCGCATTTTTGAAGGTAGCCGCTTGAAATTTGGCATAGAGATAGAGGTCCACAAACCCTCGGAACCTATTGATTTTGGTTACGATCGTTTAATATACAGGGTGTGAAAACAAGTAAAGTTTCCGTTTAGTAGCATTTTTGGCATCAAACAAGGACCAACTTTTCTTTTTTTATATCAAATGAGGGTATTCGGTAAAACACGTATTTCTGTTCTTTTGCTCTTTTGCTCTAATTGCTATACAGGGTGTGAAAACAGTATAAGTTACGTTTTTTTTTGTCATTTACAGGTCGCAATTTTGAAGATAGCGACTTGACATTTGGCATAGAGGTAGAGGTCTACAAACCCTCGAAACCTATTGATATTGGTTACGTTCGGTTAATATACAGGGTGTGAAAACAGGACAAGTTACGGTTTTTTGGCATTTACAGTTCGCAATTTTGAAGATAGCTACTTGAAATTTGGCATGTCCACACACCCTCGAAGCCTGTTGATTTTGGTTACGATCGGTTAATATACAGGGTGTGAAAGCAGGACAAGTTACTGTTTTTTGGCATTGAGAGGTCGCAATACTGAAGATAGCGACTTGAAATTTGGCATAGAGGTAGAAGTCCATAAACCCTCGAATCCTATTGATTTTGGTTGCGTTCTGTTAATATACAGGGTGTGAAAACAGGACAAGTTACCGTTTTTTGGCATTTTTGTCCGTGTAAACAAGGACCAACTATTCTTTTTTTTAGTGTCAAATTATAAGAAGAGGTGAAAGTATGTTAGCATTTTTTGTTGACAACATGGTTACTATAGCAACCAGTTAATAATATGTATATCACTAATAAAATATAGTATGGGACTTAGTATTGTTTATGAAGCCTAATTTGATACTAAAAAATTGGTTGCTAGGGTAACCAAAAAAAGTAAAAAATCGTCACAATTCGTCAATCGTACGACTTCGAGATTTGATATTTGGTATTTAGGTAAAGATTAAAAAACATTAACTATTGACGTTGACAAGTCGGTTACCATGGCAACCAGTTAGAAATTTACCACTGTAAAATTAGACTAGCGATTGGTAACTCTAATTATAAGGGATTTCTAATTATAGGCCACGGTACGGATAGGTGCGTGGCAATAATGTGTGACCGAAGGTCACACAAACGAGGCCCGAAGGGCCTCGCGCGTGCCGCAGGCACGAGTGGCCACGCCACTTGTTAGAAAGCCCCCATTTATAATATGGGCTTTCTATAGGGCGCGACCAATCGGGACAAAAACTTCGTAACGGTACGTCGGATCGCTCTGAAACTTATACCAATCGATTTGTAATCGAAAAAAAATTGATTTTATGTCTGTAGCGACTTGAAATTTGGCATAGAGGTAGAGGTCCACGAACCCTCGGAACCTATTGATTTTGGTTACGATCGGTTAATATACAGGGTGTGAAAACAGGACAAGTTACCGTTTTTTGGCGTTTTTTTGCATTTTTGTCCGTGTAAACAGACCAACTTTGCCTTTTTTTCATGTCAAATGAAAGTGTTCGGTAAGACACGTATTTTTGTTCCTTTGCTCTTTTGCTCTAATTGTTATACAGGGTGTGAAAACAGGACAAGTTACCATTTTTTGTCATTTACAGGTCGCAATTTTGAAGATAGCGACTTGAAATTTGGCATAGAGGTAGAGGTCCACAAACCCTCGGAACCTATTGATTTTGGTTACGATCGGTTAATATACAGGGTGTGAAAACAGGACAAGTCACCGTTTTTTGCTATTTTTGTCCGTGTAAACAAGGTTAATATTATTTTTTTATGTCAAATGAAAGTATTCGGTAAGACACGTATCTTTGTTCCTTTGCTCTTTTGTTCTAATTGTTATACAGGGTGTGAAAACAGGACAAGTTACCGTTTTTTGGCATTTAAAGTTGCAATTTTGAAGATAGCGACTTGAAATTTGGCATAAAGTTAGAAGTCCACAAACCCTCGAAGCCTATTAATTTTGGTTACGATCGTTTAATATACAGGGTGTGAAAACAGGACAAGTTACCGTTTTTTATCATTTACAGGTCGCAATTTTGAAGATAGCGACTTGAATTTTTGCATAGAGGTAGAGGTCCACAGACCCTCGAAGCCTGTTGATTTTGGTTACGATCGGTTATTATACAGGGTGTGAAAACAGGACAAGTTGCCGTTTTTTGGCCATTAGAGGTCGCAATTTTGAAGATAGCGACTTGAAATTTTGCATAGAAGTAGAGGTCCAAAAATCCTCGAAGCCTGTTGAGTTTGGTTACAATCGGTTAATATACAGGGTGTGAAAACAGGACAAGTTACCTGTTTTTGGCATTTACAGGTCGCAATTTTGAAGATAGCGACTTGAAATGTGGCATAGAGGAAAAGGTCCACAAACCGTCGAAGCCTATTGATTTTGGTTACGATCTGCTAATATACAGGGTGTGAAAACAGGACAAGATACCATTTTTTGGCATTTTTGTTCGTGTAAACAAGGACCAACTTTTCCTTTTTTCGGTGTCAATTTATAAGTAGAGGTGAAAGTATGTTAGCATTTTTTGTTGACAAAATGGTTACCATAGCAACCAATTAATAATATGTAAATCACTAATAAAAGATATAGTATGGTACTTAGGATTGTTTATGAAGCCTAATTTGATACTAAAAAAATTGGTTGCTATGGTAACCAAAAAAAGTAAAAAATCGACATAATTCGTCAATCGTACGACATAGAGATTTGATATTTGGTATTTAGGTAAAGATTAAAAAAAAAAACGATTGACGTTGACAAGTCGGTTACCATGGCAACCAATTAATAATATGTATATCACTAATAAAATATATAGCATGGTACTTACGATTGTTTATGAAGCCTAATTTGATACTAAAAAATTGGTTTCTATGGTAACCAAAAAAAGTAAAAAATCGACATAATTCGTCAATCGTACGACTTAGAGATTTGATATTTGGTATTTAGGTAAAGATTAAAAAAAAATAACGATTGACGTTGACAAGTCGGTTACCATGGCAACCAATTAATAATATGTATATCACTAATAAAAGATATAGTATGGTACTTAGGATTGTTTAAGAAGCCTAATTTGATACTAAAAAATTGGTTGCTATGGTAACCAAAAAAGGAAAAAATCGTCATAATTCGTCAATCGTACGACTTAGAGATTTGATATTTGGTATTTAGGTAAAGAAAAAAAAACTAACGATTGACGTTGACAAGTCGGTTACCATGGCAACCAATTAGAAAATTATCACGGTAAAATTAGACTAGCGATTGGTAAATCTAATTATAAGGGCTTTCTAATTATAGGCCACGGTACGGATAGGAGCGTGGCAATAATGTGTGACCGAAGGTCACACAAACGAGGCCCGAAGGGCCTCGCGCGTGCCGCAGGCACAGGCGGCCACGCCGCTTGTTTTAATACCACTTTTCCTTTAAAACAAAGGAAAATTCATGGTAAATCGCATAGAGTAAGATTTTCTGATGAGCTATTAGGGCAAAGGGAAGAATTAGTAAACCTAAATTGGCCAAGGAAAAGAACGAGTGACGCTCTTGTTCATGTAAGATATAAAGAACTTAAACAACGAATTCGTTATAGAATAAGAAAAGAAAAGATAGCATTAAACAATAAATTGATTAACGAGGCGAAAAATAAAACGAGCAGGCTGGGATCTCATAAACAAACTCAATAATAAACAAAGAAAAGTAAATGTAATAACGGAAATAAACATATTAGATAAAACATTAACGGATAAGAATGATATTGCCAATGAATTTGGTAAATATCTTTCTAGTGTTGTAAAGGATAAACTATATACCCATTTTGGCACCCAGCTATCGGACACATGTACTTTTGGGAAACATGTTTCAGACTCTATGTTCTTTTTACCGACTACCTCAATAGAAATCGCAAATATAATTATATATATTAAATCTCTACCAAACAAAAAATCAACTGGACCTGATAACATTCCTGTTTGTCTTATAAAAGCATGTGTTGAAGAGCTTTCGATAATATTGTCAATAATTATAAACAAATCAATGGAACAAGGCCAATTTCCCGAACTTAAAAAATCAGTGATTGTACCAATTTTTAAAAAGGGAGAGCAAAATAATATTGAAAATTATCGACCTATCGCACTTCTGAGTATATTTTCAAAGATTTTTGAAAAAGTGATTCATGACAGAACGTCACATTTCCTTAATGCTCATAATGTTTTCTCTTACAGTCAACACGGTTTTCGTAAAGGCCTATCTACAGAGAGTGCTGGAGTGGAATTAACACAGCACATTTTTGACTGCGTAGACAGAAATGAGCATGTAATGCTTTTGCTGTTTGATATCTCGCGTGCTTTTGACTCAGTGAATCCTAATTTTGTTGCTATGAAGTTGGATAGAGTGGTAATTAGAGGTAACATAAACACGATGTTTCAGTCTTTTTTGGCCGACCGACCATTTAGTGTAAAGATTGGAGAAGAACTTTCTGCGGAGTTTGTAATGGGTTTGGGTACACCTCAAGGTAGTGTTTTGGGTCCACTTATCTTTACAATTTTCATTAATGATCTGGCAGATTTTGTTAAAAGTGCTAGGATCTTTATTTTTTGTGATGACACTACAGCCGTTATCTCCGATCCAGATCCAGTTAACCTACAACGAAAAGTCCTTTCATGTCTAACTGAAATCGATGACTGGTGTGTATCCAATAAACTCATGCTAAATCATGCAAAAACTGATGCGGTTGAAATTTGCAATAAGTAGATATAGAAAACCAAATGATTTTGTTTTTAACTTTAAAAGTAAATCTATTTCACGCTCGAATTCAGCTAGATTTCTTGGGATAATGATCGACAAGCACATGGACTGGTCTGAACACATTAATGCTGTTTGTAGAAAATTAAGTAAGAGTGCTTTTCTTATAAACCAACTAAGGAAGTCATTGGATTTAAGGGAGTTAATGAATGTATACTACAGCTCAGTATACACCGTACTTAGTTACTGCATAGTGCTTTGGGGTAGGGCTGGGGATTTGGAGAGAGTGTTTGTGATTCAAAAACGCATTATTAGGATTCTTTTTAATATTCCCTTTAGACAATCATGTCGAAATATCTTTGGAGAAAAAAAGATTTTGACAGTATCTGGTATTTACATTTTGAAAATTCTTGGTTATATTTAAAAATAGGAATAAACTGCCTATAGTAGGTGATCGACACCAACACAACACTCGGGGTAGAAATAATTTGCTTCTTGCAAAGCTCAAACATGAATTATATAGAAAGTCACCTTTTTATTCTGGAAGCCATCTTTACAATTTGCTACCTATGGAAGTTAAGCAATCAACCTCAATAGTGAGCTCCAAAACCAAAATTAAGCAACTGCTTTTCAGCAATGTTTTCTATACAGTTTCGGAGTTTGAAACCTTTTTAAAGGCTCACAAGTGACCATAAACATAGTGCAGTAGGGCTGTAATTGTCAGCTTTTTTTTAATTGTAGTTGTATTTTGTGAATGTTTATATAGGAATGATACTTATTGTATTGTACTTATTGTACCGTGTTGCGTAATGTGTTATTTTTAAATTGTTTTGACAAATTCCTGCTGCGGAAGTTGATTTTTTAAACATACTGTAAGTTTGTTTTTCGAAGTGTTTTTTGACGTGGTCTATGCTATGTATTATAGTTTTTAAGACAAAATAAAGAATTTGAATTAAAGAATTTGAATTTCAAACACGTTACCCAAGCTGGAAGACAACTGCGTTATCGTGCTAGATAACGCGCCCTACCATTCCAGAAAGGTCGAAAAAATACCCACAACTGCGTTTAGAAAAGATGATATCCAAAAACGGTTACAATTCAGTATTGAATTCGATGGCAAAATGCTGAAAATCCAACTACTGAGTCTCGTTAAGCAGCATAAAAAGCAATACGATAAGTATGCAATAGATGAAATGGCTAAACAAAAAAACAAAATAATACTTCGCCTTCCGCCATATCAATCATATCATTGTGAGCTGAACCCGATTGAGTTAATTTGGGCCGATGATAAACGATATGTAGCCGATAAGAATACAACATTTAAATTTGGGGACATGAAAAATCTCTTTCAGCAAGGAATAGCATAATTTCCCCAGAAAAATGGAAAAAGTATATCGAGCATGTCCGTCAAAAAATTGAAAGAAAAATGTGGGAGTTGGATAACATTATAGAAGCTCAAATAGAACCACTGGTGATTACGAATAGTGATGATAGTTCTTTTTGGTCTATCCGATTTATTAGAGTCCGAGTAGCAGCACTATGTTCAAGTAAGTTTGCCATAAAATGCAAAAAACATTTTAGACCACTATGTTAACCTTCAATTAATAATCATATCAATTTCCATTTTAGTTAAACGCAGTCTAAACTAGTGCTGGCAACCGAAGACGGTTTTTCGGATAGTCGGTTAACCGGTTTCGGATTATCCGCGGTTTTTCAAAAAACCGAAACCGGTTAATCGGATACTCGGTTAACCGATTACCCGATTTCTCGTTTAACCGATTAACCGGTTTCTCGGTTAACCGATTATTCGGTTATCTAGCTACATAGCACTGGGCCACCGGGTTCTCAAGTAATGGTAAAAAAGATAGAAAGTAAAGTAAAAACTGGGTATTTGGAATCGTAACATACCACATTCCTACTGGACGGTGATTATATTTGGAAATGCTTTTAGAGGGCGATTGAAAAATAATATCTGCCTTTAATAGAATACCTTTATATTTATTTAAGTTTTAAAAAATTGTAATATTATTTCTGCTCAGAATTTATATCAGTTGTAATTTGTAATAAACAATATTTTTAATTTAATTATTACCTTGGGGTTTATGTCAATAACGACCAAAAACTGGAATAAATTTGGTTCACTAGAATTTAATGATTGTGCCCTAATCGGCAGGGAAACTGAACTAATGGAACTATGCTTAAGAACAAATTATAAAGTATGATTAGCCTATGATGACTGTGTATTAACCGGTTATCCGATTAACCGGTTATCCGATAAACCGGTTACCCGATTAACCGGTTATCCGGATACCCGGTTTTTCACTATTATTCGAATACCCGGTTTTATCCGAAACCGGTTTTTAAGAAAACCGAATAACCGGTTTCAACTTTTCACGGTTTTTGCCAGCACTAGTCTAAACTGCCCTCGTGTTTTAATTCAAAATGCGGCAGTAAAACCTGCGAGACGCTGTATATAAATTTTTTTCCGAGTCGGAATAGCACTATATTCAAGTGTCTTAGCCATAAAATGCAAAAAATGTTTTGGCCACTATGTTAAACTTAAACTAATAATTATCTCAATTTTTAATTTAGCTTTACGCAGTTTAAACCGCGCATATATGTTAATCCAGTATTTCAGTAAAATATGCGAGACTCTGTATACAATGATCGAATGTATAAGGTACAAAATATGTTTAAATCAATACACATAATAAAATAATATAAGCAAATTTTACTTTACTTATCTACAAGATCTTAAAGTAAAGTACGACCCTGTGCGATTTTTTCTGTGCTTTTGTTTACATCAGGCATAAATCAAATTTGAATAGACTTTAGATGGTTAGGTCTCAATTCGGTGACTATCGGCGGCGGCCCGGGTTCAAACACCGTTGCTTTTTTAATTTTTTTTACGGTTATGTTTCTAAACAGTTTTTTTCTTGATTTTGGGTATGGCTTGGGTTAGTTTTGGTTAGCAAACGGTTTTTTTCTTGATTTTGGGTATGTATTGGGTTACGTTTGGGTTAGCACCTGGTTACCCAGTAAACAGTGTAAACACAAAACGCTCGGGAAATCTTCGGCCAATAGTCGGCACTTTCGGGAGACTCACGGATTAATTTGCCGCATTCGGATCACTTAACGGCCAGCTTAAAAAGTCCCCAGTAGGTATTTTGCCATATTCGGTTTAAATACGGCCCGAAGCTGGCAATCAGTATGGGATTTTTAGGTTACTGGTTGGGCACACCTCAGATTACGGCAAACCAGTCACCGGGCTGCACTTTCGCGTCCGAATGCGATCCGAAAAAGCTTAGCCCGTGAACGTGCTGGATTATTTGTTGATTTCGGACCGTCTTCGGTAAAGTCCCACATACCCGAATGTTCTGGCCTTACAGATTTTATTTTAAATTGGCGCGCTGCGTCACATACATCGTTTTAAGTCGTCCACATTCATGATCCCGATGAGGGAAGCGGGACGATAAAGTTGGTGTCTTCTTGCAGAGACAACAGACAACTTCTTGATCTTGAATAAAATCGTAAAATAATGCCGGTTTAGTCGTGTTTTGGGGCCGATTTTGTTTGATATTTATTGTGGTTTTTGGTTTGTTTTTGTATATTTGCTATACTTCTAGGTTTACAAATGGCTGAACCGAGTGAACAGTAAGTTGAAACAACAGTGCATTACTGCATACTATCAGAACTTGTCTCTGATACTATACCATTTTTATTGTTTGTTTTAGGTATTTATAGAGGGTATTATTTTTATAGTTTAGTTTTGAATTATGTCTTAGAAAACTGTGATATTTTTAGTTTTAGGTGTAGATTTTAAGATGTCATTCCTTAAAAAGGTAAGCAAACGTCACAAACGTCGTTTGCTTAGTGAACAAATGAAATGTTTAATTAATGATTGTTCATTAAGAGATGACAATAGTTTAATGAATAATGTATCTCATCAATCACCTACAAGGTTTAAATAAAGTGAGTGGGCCACTCTGTACTTTTCTTTAACAAACTGAAGTGTTAAGTATGTATTGGTTTTGTGAAATATAATGTATATAGGATGTTGATAAAGTCTGTAATCATAGAAATTTAGGTTTATCGAAAATCAGGCGCTTTCCAGGAGTTTCTATGATCACATATTTTATCAACACCCTGCGCATTGAACTATGTTAATATATTTTTAATTTTTTCCTTACCACACACCACACCCCTAAACGCAAGTGGTACAGTGTGGGTTAGAAAACGACAAAAAATGTCAAAACCGAACGTTATAGCCGTCTAATATACGCCAGCAAAACCACCTAGTAGTCATGGCACGTACCGCAACGTTGCCGAACACAAGGTACCGGGTAACGGCTAACCGAGTAACCCACTAGCTGATACCCGTTAATCAGCTCCGCTTTGCGGTGAGTCGGCCGAAGGGCGGCCATGCCCTACCTACACGCCGCTTCGGCATTCGTATATCGGGCAGAATGTGGCAGCTCGGAAAAACGTATTCGCGCGATCTCTGGCCCGCGAGTTTGTGTTTACTGGGCAGTTTTCTTTTCTTGAGCCCCCGTAGCGAGCGGAGGGCCATGCGAAAAGTGAAATATTACTTATTGTAATATATATACTGCAGCAGTAGTGTGTTAACGAGAGTGAGTCCTCACGGAGGAGGTAATTACCTCCTCCGTGAGGGCTCTCTCTCGTTGGGTTTTGAGGAGTCTCTCTCATCATGAAATAAGTTTGTGCCGTCCTGTAAAGTGTTAGTTCTACTATTAAGATACACATAAGTCTGGGTGTTGATTCACTCTGTAATGTAACCTTGTTCAATTTCGCCTCGGTGTAACCTTGATACATGTCGACACTCCGCCTACCGAGGACGTTCTCCCACCATGAAACAAGGTGTTGCCTTTGGTATAACCTTGATACATTTTGTACGTAACCTTAAGCTTTTATTCCCCACTTAAACAGCTATTATAAAAGTAGCAGCTTAGGGTTCAAAATTTAATTCAAAATTTGTACAGGTAGATAATGGTGAATACAAGAAAACGAAAAAGAAATAGTGGTTCCAAAAAGCAAGTGGTGAAAAAATTAAAGTAAATAACAAAAATCCCATAGACGAACAGTCTGTAGAAATTTGTCTGGCAATTATAAGTGCTTTTAGTGAAGAAAGAAGTTTTGATATTAGCAATACAAAATGGATGATATTAGGGATGATGTAAACATCCAGAGGGTTTTGGACTTTCTAAATGTTAGAGATTTAGGTTCAATAGACATCGAAAAATTTCAATCTATAGGTGACCATGATGTCAACAATTTTATGCAAATCGTAGCAGAACCATCCAATCCAGAAGAAATGGAAACGGATGCAGAAGATGAATATGCTGATGGAAATGTGGTGTTCCTTGAAAACTATAATGAGATTGGTTTTTTCAACCGAGTGTTTTGCATAACGCAGAGTTATGCTGTTGTAACAACATTTCCGGATAGAGAAGATCATATATTGTGTTATTTTTGTTTTTCACTTCATCTCAGTTTTTTTCAAAATTCTACTATTCATAAACATGTTAATACCCATTATAAGAGGAAAATGGAATATTCAATTAATGATTTGAAATGTATAATTTGTTCCAGATCATTGTATCACATAACCATACCAAACGCTTGTGTATATTGTAATGTTACTAATGGAGTTTTTGACATTGATGCAAACACTCATATTCCTATAGTACCGTATTAGATAAGCTTATTTTAATCGTTTTCTTGTATTTACTATAAAAAAATAACATGTACAAATTTTGAATTCCATTTAACTATTATTAAAATGGCATAGTAGTTATTTGAAAACCAACAATAAAATTTGGCAAAATAATTTAAATATTTTAATTCATCCTATTGTAATGTTACTAATGAATTTTTTGATAATGATGCAAACACTCATATTCCTATAGTATCGTATTAGATAAGCTTATTTTAATCGTTTTCTTGGATTAACTATATAAAAAAAATAACCTATACAAATTTTGAATTACGTTTAACTATTATTAAAATGACATAGTAGTTATTTGAAAAACAACAATAAAATTTGGCAAAATAATTTAAATATCCTTTATTTAACCTATTGTAATGTTACTAATGAAGTTTTTGATATTCTTCTTCAGAAGAGAGCCCTGAGATTCATGCTTGGGATGAAGCGACGGGAGTCTTGTCGTCCTTTGTTTGTCCGGAATAATCTTTTAACACTTCCTTGTATTTTCATCCAAGAGACAGCCTGCCTCATTCATAAGAAATTTAGACATGAAATTCAGGCCAGACCGTTCTACTCTGTGCGAAGTACTCACACCGCGGCACTTCCTATACCAACCTCTACTTTGGTCAAAAACTCTTTTATTTATAATGGTAAAAAAATATTTAACCGCCTTCCGCGACAAGTTAGAAAGATTGTGTGTGCTAGAAAGTTTAAAGCGGAAGTGAAGAGGGTGCTTCTGGATAAAGCCTATTACTCTGTCTCGGATTTTTTTGCCGATTCTTTCTAGCAATGTAGCAATATTGTATGTACCTGCTTGTTTTTTTGTTAAAGTGTGACGCTCCGTTATGTACGTTTTATATTCCTTGTTTTATCGGTTAACAACATTTTATAGACTAGGGATGTATATGATGGTATTATTTGTAATCTAGGTTGTAGGGTTTTATAATGTGATATGTTATTGGTCAGGTCATTACTTCATATTTTATATTAATAGGGCATAAAGATTTTAATTCTGTTTATATGTATATTGTTACAGTTTGCAGTTAGCTATATTATAGTTTTGCTTTGTCAATGAGATTCTGTCTTATGATAATAAAGCTGTTTTGAGTTTGAGTTTTGAGTTTGAGTTTATTGATGCAAACACTCATATTCCTATAATATCGTATTAGATAAGCTTATTTCAATCGTTTTCTTATATTAACTATAAAAATAACCAACTATACAAATTTTGAATTCAATTTAACTAGTATTAAAATAATATAGTAGTTATTTAAAAAACAACAATAAAATTTCGCAAAATAACCTATCAAGTTTTGAATTCCGTTTAACTATTATTAAAATGGCATAGTGGTTATTTGAAAAAACAACAATAAAATTTGAGAAAATAATTTATATATCTTTTATTTATCCTATAGTAATGTTACTAATGAAGTTTTTGATATTGAAGCAAACACTCATATTCCTATAGAACCGTATAAGATAAGCTAATTTCAATCGTTTTCTTACATTAACTATAAAAAATAACCAACTATACACAATTTTGAATTCAATTTAACTAGTATTAAAATAAAATAGTAGTTATTTAAAAAAACAACAATAAATTTCGCAAAATAATTTAAATATTTTTATTTATATATTAAAGACAAACTGGCTCACAAAATTGAGTGTGAACGATCATTTTTCTATATTAACATATTAGAGAAAGCTATTTAAATTTTTTTGCATTAACTATAAAAATTAACTACTAGTAAATATTTTATTTACTGTTTACGAAGGGCATATTTGGGGTATACTTCAAATAACCATTAATTGATAATAAAATATTAAATATGAGGTTTAATAATTTATTAACGAAAACGCTATTTCATTTGCTTGCTCACATATTAATTTATTAAAATAATAATTCTAATATTTTTAAATACTGTTTACGATATGCACATTTGGTATAATACTACAAATATATATATTTATACATAAAATCCGATTATCTCATATTTATAGATGATAAAAGATTAATATGAATTTTAAATTATTTATCAACGAAAAATGGCTATTTTATTTTCTTGCTTGTGTACTAATCTAATAATTAAGTAATGCGTTTTTAATAAAACGTTAAGTAGATTACTTGAAAATTTAAAAATATTTATTAGCTAAAATTTGACCTTTTGTGTACTTTAAGCAATTAGTTTTCTAATAGAATGTTGTTTAAAAAGTAGATTACTTGAAAATTTTGAAAAAAATAATTTATTACCTTAAAATTTACCATATTATGTACTTACTTATGCACTAATTTAATTAAATATTAATCCTAAAATCGTTTCTACTGGCACTAATTGATTTGGGGGCACTAAATGTTTATGGGGCACTAAATTGTTTAAAATCTATAGGTCGGGGTCGGTTGTTGACCATGAAGCATCCTGAACAGGTGGCCGCAACTGCCACCGAAGTGTCGCCGCCTCAAAGTCCACATCGGAGTCCTCATCGGAGGACACAGCATCCAGAAACAGTCTCCTCCTAACATTGTTGAAATGTTGTTGGGGTGGTTGCTGGGGTGGTTGTTGCGGCTGTTGATGTTGATGCTGCAGCTGCACAACGGCTTGTTGCAGTTGTTGTAGCTGGTCTACAGCTTGTCGCAGCTGCTGGACGGTTTGTTGCAGTTGTTGTTGTAGCTGCTCAACCGCTTGTTGCAACTGCTCGACGTCTTGCGGCTGCCCGACGACTTGTTGCGGCTGCTCGCCGAGATGTTCAGGCTGCTCGAGGGGTTGTTGCGG
>MU189355.1:16819-52636 GCA_016904865.1 Pissodes strobi | reverse complement strand
TATAGGGTAAACAGTACAGTTGTTGGCACTGTTGCAATTATTGGCACCTTTAGTAGTTACCAGCGTTTTTTAAGAAATAAGATGATGCCAAAGCATTTCTTGGACTTTTCGCGAAATCTGGCAACATCAATCTATCGTATACATTTATTGCTTTGGTTTGGTTTTGTCAGTCAAAAAAATGTCGCCATAGTGATTAGATGTATGTTTCGGCTTCCCACAAATCAGGTAAGTCACTATGAAATTCGTAAGGATTGGTCAACTTTTAGCACGAGTCTTAAACTCTACGAACGTAATTACTGAGACAGATGTGATTTTTATTCTGTTATGGAAGGTATAAAGTTAATTTCTGTACGTTCCACGCCTCATATTTTCCCGCCAATTTTAAATAAATAGGGTGCCAATGACTACGTTAAGTTTTGATCGTTCTTACATTTATTGGCATAGTAGTGCCAATTACTGGATTTTGTTCAAATTTATTTATTTTCAGGTTTTGGTTTTTTATTCTTGTTTAAATAGTCTACTTTCATTTTGACTTAATAGGTTAGTTCGAAAATTTAAGCCAAACAGTAGTTGGCACTATGCCAATCACTCAATTTTAAGGGTGCTATTAATAGTCAGGAGGTTCTCGTGGTAAAATAGACATAATTAATACTGCTCTGTAACTTTGTGAGCGGCTTCATTCTAACGAGTCGGACAAAGTTTTTTTTGCGAAAAATCTGGTTAACGCGGCTGGAACCATCACAAACATTTCTACCACATCTGATAATACACAGGTATTCAGCTTGGAAGATATACCTATCATATTCGTGGAAGACTTAAAGCTTAATGAATCTGTGAGCCCAACAATAATTAAAGAAAAAATAGACAGCCAATTAAATCAGGAGTCAACCATCAAAGAAAAATATACAGCAAAAATAGAAGACTCAAGTAATAATTTAAATTTACAAGAAACCCCAGTGAAAGCGATAAATGCAAAAGAGGCCTCAAACTTGAAAAATGACCACCATAAAGAACCAATTTCGAAAAAATGTTAAATTTCAATGATACGCCAGAATTTAAAAATATTTGATGTGGCCCCAAACACCTGACCGGAAAGGAAAAAAACACTGAAAATTACCTTTCGTGTTAACGTCTAACGAGTGGAAAAATATTAAGTCAACAAAATTGAAGAGGAAAAAGTGTGAATAAGCACATGAAGTAAGAAAAAAACTAGGACTGGAAAAAATTAAACTTAAAGTAAACACCGGAGTACAGGTAAAACGTAACTTGGCTAAAGCAAAACAAAATCATCAGAAAAAATAGGCTCCTCTAAAAATGGGGAAAAAACCGTCTAATCACACTTATTCATCAATAAAATAAACGTTACATCGGATATCGTTCTAACGCCCGCAAAAAATATCATACCAATGGCGATAAACCTGATCATGTCAGAAATGTGTTTGCAAATGAACAAAACAATGAGAATGAACAACACAATATAACTGATAAGGCACCTGATTTTATAAATAATAGAAGAGTTATGGTTGGACTTTGTTCCATATGTACCCTCAATATAACAGATATAAATGACGGAATAACCTGTTTGAACTGCATACGTACTTTTCACCCAGCTTGTATAAGAAAACATAAAAATATGCCACCAATTATTGCTAATTCCTATATTTGCAACTCATGCGTCAAAAAAATGCCCTTTTAATTTTAGAATGTTTTCTGTCCGTACCTACTTATTTTCATTTTCGGCCACCAACAGCCCATTGGAACGATTCCATTCACTTGTACATGAGTGATTTAATTTGGGTTTTCCTATTGTCAATATAAAAAAAAAAGAAACGAAAATATCTTGGAAAAATATGCCTTCTCTTCATTACATATGGAAATATTCAATGAACAACTCTTATTTCTTAGATTATTTCAACAAGTACCGCAGGATCTACAGAAGCACTATATGGCTTGCCAAGAAATCTTATTTTCAATATAGAATTAAAAATTCTGCAAACAAATCGAAGGAATCCTGGAGAATCGTCAATGACTTAAGGGGTAAAAATACTATTACAACTACATCAAGTACCTTAAATGCTAATGACCTTAATTCATTTTATTGCAATATTGCCGCCAAATTATCCAATAATATTTCACAAGGAGAGATGACCCCAGGAACTATTTGGGCCATGTTGCTGTGGCTGAAACATTCGTTTTTCTCCCACTACAGCAGATGAAGTTAAAAGCACATTTGCAAATATTAAAAATAAAAATGCATCAGGCTGGGATGGGCTTTCTTTGAGGATTTTTCTGTCCTTGCCTCTTGGTGCTCTACATGCTCTTGCTGAGGCAATAAATACCTCATTTCTGTCAGGAATTTTTCCAACCTGTCTTAAGAAAGCTGTGGTTGTACCCCTCTACAAGGGAGGATACCATAATAGTCCATCAAACTTTTGGCCAATAGCACTGTTGCCTACTTTGGCTAAGGTAGTAGAGAGGCTGGTCAAGGTGAGGATGATTTCGCTTTTGAGTGGGCTTGGGTTGTTGAGTGCTCAGCAATTTGGTTTCCAAGAGTCATTGGGTACAATTCATCCAACTGAACGCCGGCGAGGCAGCAGCGATCTTCTGTGATTTGTCAAAAGCATTTGATTGCATAGATCACAGAATACTGCTGTGGAAGCTGGAGGTGTATGGGTTCAAGGGAGTGGCCTTGGAGTGGTTTCGTCCTTATTTGTCAGGGCGTGCGCAGACGGTTAGATTAAATAATACCAGCTCAGAAGAACGAAATATCAATACCGCAGTTCCGCAGGGCTCTGTACTGGGGTCACTACTTTTCATGATCTATGTTAACGATCGGCCCCAACTTTCAATAGTTGGAAAATTCACGATCTTTGCAGATGACACCACCGTTCTCTGGCACGATTCGGATCTTGACAGATTGAATGAAAATGTGCAATCAGATGTGTTGAAGATAAAAAAGTGGTGTGACGCAAATCTATTTTTAATATAGGGAAAACCAACATTTTAAATTTCAAATGTGTCATGGGGAACGTTTATTTGGAAAATGAACCTATGCTGCGCCCAGTTTTAACAAATTCCTGGGCTTATCAATTGACAGCTCGCTTAAATTTGAGTTATATATATAAACCACATCTTGAATGTGTTCTGGTTGTTATGCCTTGAGGGTTATATCTAATAACTTAGACTTCTCCATTGCCAGGGCTGCTTTGTTGCTCTAATTGAGTTCCACCTTCAATATGGAATTTGTTTTTGGGGCTCTGATTACCTTTTTAATTCAGTTTTTGTGTTGCAAAAAAGAGCAATTCGATATTTATCGGGAGCCAAGGTTCGTGATTCCTCGCCCCTTATTTTTGAAACATGCAATCTTGACAGTGTGTTGCCTGTTTATTTTGGAAACAGTCTGTCTAATCTTTAGGAAATATAGAAGCAAGTTGTCTCTGAATGGTCCTTACAATACCCGCCAGACTTATACTCTCAGATTGCCTATCCCCCCTTCAGAACAAATTAAAAGCTCCATTATATACGGAGGTAAAAAAACGTTTTAATCATCTTCCTATAAAGCTAAGAGGGCTGGAATGTGATAAAGGGTTCAGGAGATAAACAAAAAAGTTTTTGGCTGATAAGGCATATTACAGTTTGAGAGAATTTTATGACTCTTTAAATTAAATGTGGTTTTGTCTCGTTTGTCTTTATCTGTTCCATTTGCACTTTTGTGTTGCATTTTGTTTTTCCCCTTTTTTGTTGCTTTGTGAATTCGTTTTATACTCCTAATCTAGTTTTAGCTTAATTTTAATCTTAATTTTAATAGACCTTTATGAACTTTATATTCTTTGTAATTTTAAATTCTATTTTTTTAATGTCAATAACTATGTATTGTTATTATGACATTTAAGCTATCTTTTGACTTAACTTGACTTGACTACCATGTACATGGATTTGTATAGTTTATTTTGGCATTTGGCCTGAATCAATGGTTATTATAGTTACTGATAGGGCAAATAAGTATGCACATCCAAAATGTGTTTATTTAGTGACGTTTGTCTTTGTTTAGTATTTTTTAACCATTATGCGTTTTTGTCATATTTTATTTAGTAGGTATTTTTAAAATTGCCACTTGTTTCTTCTTGTATTTGATGCTTCTGCATTGCAGATTAATGAGCTTTGTCAGCAAATACATTGCGTTTTGGGCACTAAAGCACGTTTTGAGTCTGAGTTTGAGATATCCCTGTTTTACAGTATTTTCATGGCAGATGTTCCCAGGATCTCGTCCCCAGCAACGCCTGTCAGAGAGTCACGACAGACGGCAAGAGCGCACCCATTTGCCGTACAACTGGATATACCTAGAACATCACTTTACAAGGACTCCTTTGTCTGGCGCACTGCATCACTGTGGAACTCACTCCCCCGAATTACAACCTACAGCTCTCCAAGAACCGTGTCAATCAACATCTTCGCACACACACCGCTTGTTGAGTGCCACTGACATAAAATAAAACGGGGGAGTTACTCCACGAGAAACAGGAAATTCAGGCTAATTTGACAGTACTTTACAACAAAATAACTATTTTACCTGATACAAAATAAATATTAAAAAAATATAGTTACCTTCCATTTAGATTTAGCGAAATTTTTCTTGAGCTGTTCTGAGACGGTTCCATGGATATTCTTAGTAGCAGCAGCGTTTCCTGATATCCTGAAAAATAGAAACATGGCTAATAATATCGTCCATAAAAATCTATTCTTATCGGAAATATGCTTGTAATTTTGAATAAACCCCCATTTTAATCTACCTATACTTAAACCAAAAAAGGATAATTTGTAAGCAGATCAAAACCTAATTGTACATACATTTCTCCTCAATTTTTACTATAATTTTTGACGCTCAATCGCAAAAATAGTCCCAGAGATTATTAGCGCTAAGCTTTTATGAGCTACAATTGTGTATAGATTATCTCCGAATTGTTGATTGTCTAATTACTTAAAATTATATACCTATATACAGTAGAGGGAATATTTAATTGAATTATACTTCCAACAGCAGTTTTCGTTATGTTTTCAAACTTACCAAGGATGTGCCAGCGCCTGTTTACACGTAAATCTTTGATCCACATTTACAGTCATTAAACTAGAAATAAATTCTTTTGCTGATTCACTGATATCATCCCAGTAAGGAGAATGAAATTCATATTCACCTAAAAAATTATGATATTAGAGTACATGACCTAAGCATAATAACATTTCATTTAACTATGTGTAAGTGGTATCATATTTTCTGACGTATTTGCATGATCAGATTCTTGTTCTAACTATTTTAGCTAAGTTTGACATAATGACATAAACTTTTGTCAGCATTGCAAGCTATGGAAAACTAGTATTATACCTCATATTTGTACCAAAGATATATCTACGTAATAGATAAACCGCGATGTGTATTAAAATTGGGACCTCCTTATGTACGCGAAATTTCCAAGCGATGTACGCGAAACGCACGTGGCCGGACTAGGGAATGTAGAGGGGAGTCGTGACGGCAGAGGAGAACAACCGGTTGTTCTTCTCGGATTCTCGGAAGTCGTGCAGGCGATCACTGCTTTTGGAATTTAATATCTTTATTTATTTATTTATTAAAATGGAAAAAACTTCGAGAAAAAACTTTTTGACGAGAATTGTGATAATCATGCTAACTTTTTTATAAAACTGCTTATACAAGCTAGAATTTATAAAGAATGTAAATGTAAGACTAACTTTACAAAACGAAATGTCAAAAAAAAAAACGGAAATTAGATATTTTACAAAACTTAAAAAGACAAATGTATATTGATTATTCGTGTTATACATCAGGGTGTTATCGAAATGGGGTAAATTATTTAGGGAAAAGATAGTACTCCTCAAATTGATAAAGTTTCTATAAACATAAGTCCGGAAACGCTTCGTTTATGAGATACAGGGTGTCAAAGACTTATTATTTTTTGGTTTGAATGAATGTGATCTCCAATCATAATTATATATTTTTCAATTAGGCTAGGAATTAATAAAAACCGAATTGGCATAATTTATGTTTTATCAAAAACCTCAAAAACGAAAAAAAATTCTGTTTTCTTTGCAACAAAATATGTATTGGGCTTAAAAGTACGCAACCATCACTCTATCTGCAACCGTTTCCGAAATCCTATATTGTTTGTTCTGAGTCCATATCATAGTTAATTTTCATCAATGTTTTCCTAGGCAGACTTTTCTTTTTTCGTAAAATATATCATATAGGTACCTAAATTATTTTTAGTTCTGTGTCGGAATATTTCTCCTATCTTCTTTTAAACTGACGATTTGTTTGCTTTATTTTGTTTTAATTATTTAAAAATTGATAAATATACTACACGAGACTATAATATGCGGCCTCGCCGATCGGAAAAATCGATTAACTAGTTCACATCGATGAATTTTTTTCAGGTTGCTGCATAATTAGTATTAGATAATTTGAATAACAAACCTAACTAGTGTCAGTAATAGCGCAAACACTGTGAAACTGTAATAGACAATTTTTGCAAAAAAAATAAGTAGAACAATATTTGATTTTACTGCTTGATCGAGAAGAATGTATATGCTGCGTTATCCTATTCTTCCTTATTTATCATATCTCTTAGATAAAACTTGTGTGTAAAATAGTAACATGTTCGAAAATATATTTTGTTTAAGTAAACAAAAACTGACTTCAGATGAGTCGATGTTATTTTTTGTTACTGAAAAAAAATATGTGCCACACCTTTATATGCACACAACTGAAGTGAAACTTCTGAAAGAGATATTGGGAATCGAGTTTTTTTCGAAGTTTTTTTCTCAACTTTTGCCCTCGGTTTCGACAATTTTTTTAAAAAAATTTTGATTTGATTATTAATATTAATTTTTTTTATTTCGTTTTATAATACTTTTATTAACTTTGCGAAAAATGTTTTCCTTTTTTTAATTAATTTATTTTTCTTATGTGGTTTTATAATACTTTTATTAACCTTCCGAACAATATTTTACGTGTTTTAAATTAACTTTTTCTTCTTCTTTCTTTTACAACACTTATCAACTTTCTGAACTTCCGAACATTTTTTTACCTTCTTTTAAATTTTTCCCATTTTTTTGAAGAAAAAAAACTTTTAATAAACTATTTTTTCTTTTCATTTTTGCCATCTCCGACCTCGTATCTAGCTGAACTCCTTCGCCTTTTTTTCGCCGAAAACCGCGTTTCTCTAACCTTTTTTTTACTAGCTTTTTTCTTATTTCGTTTTATAGTACTTTTATTAACTTTCCGAACAATTTTTTACGTTTTTTTTTTTAATTTCTTCCCATTTTTTCTAAAATTTTGAGGTATCTGGGGAGGTGGGAAGTTGACGCTTGAAACGGGGTTATCGCTTGTTAGATTTTCGATCCGAGGCTCCGTTGCAGAGATATCGGCAAAAAAACAGTTTTTTTTCCCAAAAATTCCTCGCTAAATTAGAACCCCGGTACCCCCATATGTACAAAGGTAGCCCCCCGACTCTGTTAATTATTTTAGTTTGTCTTTTCCCCCCTCTCCTGACAGAAGGGGGGGGGGGGGGGGGGGGGGGAGGGAGTGATGCTGGTTTTCGTCTAAGATCCTAATTTTACCCAGGCTGCATGCCTGAAAATTTCAGCCCTCTAGCTATACTGGAACGTGCTTAATTAAGGGGGCGTTTCTCTTTGATAAGCGTTTCATTTTTTCTGACTTTACCCTCGCTAAAGAAGTTTCACTTCAAAAAAAGTAACTAGAGTAAAGTAATCCGTACAACCTAGCGTTTCTTGCATTTTCCTTTTTGTTTCCTAAAAAAACTCATATCGTCCACCTAAATATACTAGACGCTAGCGCCTGAACTTTTCTGCCTCTCTTGCCGGTGACATTCGGATATATTCGGTTTTACTATTTTTGAAAATGTCTAATATTTCACTTTACGCATGGCCCTTCGCTCGCAACGAGGCTCAACGAGGCAAAACTAACCGAAAACTATCAGAAATCACCCAAGTTTACAAAAAGAAACAAACATAACCTTAAAAAAATCTCTTGCCACAGACGGGAACCGAACGCGGGACGCCGTATCACAGACTAAACTATCACATCCAAACCACTGGACCATCAGTGCACTTGCAAGCATTTGATTGCACCCTATACACATGGATAAAATGTAGGCGCCACGCGATATATCCGAATGCCACCGAAGTCACCGGCAAGAGAGGCAGAAAAGTTCAGGCACTAGCGTCTAATCCTAAATATAATTTCATACCGCCTCAAGGATCTATCCAAGATCTTTTTATGATAAAGCTCTTTAAAAAAATATATAGAAAAAACTGACAAATTACTCTCAATTAGAAAAATTTTCATGGTTCCCACAAAATTCTCCTAAGTTTTATTGAGGGCCCCTCGTAAATTAAGCTTGTCTCCGCTCCTCAGTCGACCCGGTGAAAAGCACCTGTTGTCTCGACGCGCTTGTCTATTTATAGATATTTTCGTTTGCTTTAATCTCTATTCGCACGTTTGGCGACATCTATCGTTTGCCATCTTTGTAGAGCTTCTCATAGATGGTGCTAAGGTCGGAGCGACAGAGAACTTACCATTAGATCTGTATATCTATTTTTTTATGCATCTTTGCTTGTACCATTAATAAATGAACTTGTAACATTATACAGTATGAAAATTTGAAAACTTACAATGGCTAAATTTTTTACACTAAAGAAGATATCAAAAGTCATTTCTATAAATAAAAACCCGAGGGAACACAATTCTTCCAGAGAAACCGGCTGGATTTTGTAAATTAGTGATGTCATGTAATCCCGTAAAAAGAAGTCCACAGGGGTAAGGTCGGGTGGTCTTGCCAATCCACTGGTTTGAATAATTTTGGTCCAACCACTCTCTCGCCACAGCAGCCTAGTGTTACTGGTAGTATAGAAAATCTTCGTTCAAATTTAGATTGGCTTGTAAGTCCCTTTGGTTTAATCAAATCAAAGCATCTATAGTTTGGTTGAACATTTCAACATAAACGTGGTAGGTTTGATTTTCTTCAATAAAAAAAGGACCTATGATATTATCTCCTGGTATTCCTGCCTTGACTGTTTGAAGATATTGAGTGCGTTCCTATGTAAAAAAAAGTGGATTAAAGCAACAACACCTCTACATGACTGGGTATCGCTTAAGGTCATTCTAGTAGTGACAGTTCGGCTCTGATCGTTCACATAACCATTTAGGAGAAAAGAAGACTCATCACTG
Source organism: Pissodes strobi (assembly GCA_016904865.1). Taxonomy (NCBI): domain Eukaryota; kingdom Metazoa; phylum Arthropoda; class Insecta; order Coleoptera; family Curculionidae; genus Pissodes; species Pissodes strobi. The sequence continues at coordinate 43,377 of MU189355.1, read as the reverse complement.
AAGCAAATGTTTTTTCATAGATTCTGATGTTACCGTAATTCTCCCTGTCATGGTTTCACAAGCGGAGTGGTGCCATTTAGGATTTGAAAGTGGATGAAGGTAGTGCTTTAGGAGTGGTGAGGGTGGTACGCAAAATATTTAATTTTTTATTCTCCCGCATTTTTGTAGAAATTATATTTTTTTGTTTTTTGATATCTTCTTTAGTGTAGAAAATATAATTATTGTAAATTTTTTAAATTGTCACCTTGTATATAGCAATATATAGCGTCAGTGTAGATATTGGCAACGATATTTTTTAAGGAAATGATACTAACCTTTTAATATTTGCGCAAACAAATTTGCATCATTTTCATCGTAAAATGGAGGGTACCCGCAAAGCAGGATATAAGAAATGACCCCTATTGACCAAACGTCAACTGCTTTACCATAAGGTTTCTGCGCTAGTACTTCAGGTGCTAAAAATAATACATTTTGTACAGACATTTTTTGAAATACATTTTTTGAAATATTCGCTTATAATCAGTTATATTAAAAATGACACCCTGCGTAGTTGAAAACCATACACTTAGCTCAGTCTTATTACCTACGTATCCAGGCGTTCCACACGCAGTCGCCATAATGCCAGATTCTTCCATTTTCGAGAGCCCAAAGTCACTAATCATGATTTTCGAGTCTTCATCTGGGCTATAGTACAATAAATTTTCGGGCTGAAATTTCGGAAAAATACAGTTACAATTATGTTTTGTACCAAAAACTATTAATTTGCTTCACATTTACACTGTGGATATATATTACACGTTTATTAAGGAATAGGAATCCGATAAATATACGTAGAATGATGCTTACTTTTAAATCCCTATGAACTACGCCTTGTTCGTGCATATAGTCTACTGCTTCTAAAACTTGACGAATAAGGCCTGATGCATCTTTTTCTGTATACGACCCTTTCTCTACAATTCTGTCAAAAAGTTCACCTCCTGTCACACTGAAAAGATTAAAGCTAAGTTTGAACAAAGTCCTGAGAAAGGCCAGAATAAATTTATATTGTTTTAGCTAAAATTATTACTTACAGTTCCATTACAAGAAACACTCTGGTTTTATCTTCGAATGTTTCTAACAGTCGTACAATATTGTGATGTTTCAATCTGGAACAAAAGAAAAAACAATATTTCAAACTGCTTCCTTCGTATTTTTATTCGAATTGATTAGAGAGCTGGTAGCTCATAGTGCTAGCTTGGAATATATTGAAAACTACTAAAATACATAAACTACTAAGTAAATATCATATCACGCAAGTTCAAGAAAATATGTAAGCATTCAAGACAAATTAAAAACAACGCGAGCGGTCAACGCAAGCGATTATAAACCTTAAACTTGCAATGATCAGCAAATTTTCCTAGATAAATACTCAAGCGAATCATAGCCTCTCACCCAAACCAGTTCCTTGCAAGCACACATGTGCGTAAGGTCCTAACCTGCAACCTTATTTTCTACATAAATCCGAGTTTCGCAGCACATATTATGTGCGTGAATTCTTAAAAAACTATAATATAAAACAGTGATCACAGACCTATAATCAATTGTTATTTAAGAGATATGTACAGGGTGTCCACCCATAATGTCCCCCCCCCCCCCCCTTTAACTTTGTTAATTTTTAAGCTAAAAAAAATAAAAGACAAAATTGTAGGGTTTTTAATGTACTTTTTGCACACGTAAAGGAAAAAACAAAAAACTGTATAGTATACAAGGTAGATCAAAAAGAAACATTTTTTTAAATCTAGCTCCCATTTTTTATTCGATTTTTCGATTCTACGTAAAATTCTAAGGATTTTTAATGTAACACACTATATGCCAATTCCTAATAATTTAGGAGTTATTGACAGTTGAAGTCACTATTTTGTTTGTTCTTTTATTTTTTTATGGCAACAGCCACCTAAGAATATAACTTTTTGTTTAGCTTTTGAAGTCACTGAGGTATAAATATTGAGTTTCCTCAATTCGACCTAGTGCTTTTGTATCTTCAGTTTTAAAAATGATTAAATAACTATTATTATAATTAAAAAATAGCGACTTTAACTGTCAATAACTTCTAAAATATTAGGAATAGGCATATAGTGTGTTATATTAAAAATCCTTAGAATTTTACATAGAATCGAAAAATGGAATAAAAAAATGGAGGCTAGATTTTAAAAAATGTTTCTTTTTGATTTACCCTGTATACTATTCAATTTTTTGGTGTTTTTCTTTACGTGTGCAAAAACTACATAAAAAATCCTACAATTTTGTTTTTTATTTTTTTTTGTGGCCTAAAAATTAACAAAGTTAAAGGGGGGACATTATTGTCTTAAGATATTTTATTTGATGTTTTGTAGGTGTTATGTATTTTTAGACAGTATTATCTTTGCTGTAAAATTGTAAAGTGGCAAGACAGTGAATAAATAAATAAATAAATAAATAAATTAAAAAGCATACCGAAAAGGCACGCGCGTCTTAGTAATCGGGTACAGTGTAAATTTATCAAGTCTTTGACTAATAGATAGTGTTATTGTTTTTAACTGAAATGCCTCCTTTATCATCTCTTCCCACCTGACGTAGATATTCTTTATGGTCTAGCCTGAATTCGAATAGGATTCAGGTAGTAGACTAAAAGTCTTATATTTTCTCAGTTTCCGGGGACGGATCCCCGGGATTTTCGCAATGTCCACGACGGGTAAGGACGATGAAGATAGTATCTTGGACTTCTCAATGTCCGGTTCAACCTCAACAGCTAGCGAACGCACTGCGTTAGCTAGGAGAGAAACGCAAGATATTCTTGAGGGACTATGGAAAAGCGCAATCAAATGTAAAGTTTGTGCAAGATACTGGGACTATATCGCAAGTATTGATCCTGAAAATCTTCCTTCTGGTAAATTAGAAGAAGAACTAAGACTAGCTAGAAAGCACCGCAGCGAGGTTCATCCGCCTAGGATTAAAGTATCTACAGCTCAATCCAAGATAGACTGTGGCCAAAAGGCCAAAAAGTTGACAGCAACAGTAATTGCAAAAGGTAAGAGTGAAACGTCTCCTACCTATGCCAAAAAACAAAAAATTGCGGCCAGTAATTCGCCTAGTGATGTAACACCTGGCGGCCTACGTGACCAAAGCCATGTCCGTAGTGACCCCCAAGCGACCTTGGAGATCACGCCACAGCAGCAACAACAACAAAAAAATGCAGCAGCAATCGACCGACCTAGTCCGGAAGCTCCTCCCACCGGCACCGTAGAAGCTCCGCCCTCATCGAAGAATGCGAACCCGCCCCTCTCATATATGGAAACCGAACCGTCCACGTCTGGGACCAAGCAACCGGAATTCAAAGTTCCGTTTAAAACGTTGCCGTTTAAACGGAACATAAGGAAGGTCTACCTGGACGTTGGCGGCGAACCACCTGTCAGCACAAGCAATAGATTTGAGCCGCTCAGCGACACAGACGGTAACGAGGACACCGACATCGACACTTCGTCGGTCAATCAGGAGCCCAGAAGGCGATCGAGGCGAGTCGCTCCAAAACCTAAAACTCCCCTGAAAATGAAAGCGACACCACCGCCGCCGATAGTAACAAAAGGCGGCCTGGTGAGTCACCGATATTTCACGGGGCAGCTTAATAAAGCGGGTATTACTGGATACAAACTGAAATACACCAAGAACAGCATTGTTATCTGGTGCAAAGACACCAGGGATTGGGCAAACCTTAAAAGAATGTTTGATAATAGTCAGGTCGAATACCACTCATACGCCGAGCGCGCTTCAAAATCTCATGCCTTCGTCCTAAAAGGACTTGACGGAGGCATCCTCCCTGATGAAGTAAGAAATGCATTGATTAGTGAGCATAATCTCACTATCAAAAACGTATTTCTTATGAAAAAGACTAGAAGCCCTTTATTCTTAGTAGTAACCGATGCAGACACTACTCTCAAACAATTAAATGTGAAATGCAGATACATAATGAATGTGCGCATTTCATGGGACTACAGGAAAACAACTAAGGCCATTATGCAATGCAAGAGATGTCAGGGGCATGGACATGCCCTGACATATTGCCAGAAAGATTGGAGGTGTAGCAAATGTGCTGGCCCCCATCAAATTACGCAATGCACCTCTGATGAAATAAAGTGCATAAACTGTGGAGGTGGGCACCGTGCCAGTGATGTAGGGTGTCCAGTTTATATGTTCAAAGTGAACCAACTTCAACCCCCGAAACAACAGTCACAGATTACCAGACAGAAATATAAGCCAGCTCCGCCGCCTTCTAAACCGGCCTGGCGAAGCCAACAGACTTTACCCGACCGCACTGGATACGACAGAGACTTCCCGCAACTGAAACGCACGCAACGTAGTGTAGTGAACGAAAATCAAAGTGCCTGTGGCAGTGATAACGATAACCACCATAAAAATGTGAGTACCGCACCGCTGGCTTCCTCTAATAATCCCGCAATAAGCGATTTTCAAAAATTACGTAACATTACTGACAAAATAAATGCATTAGTTAATATCTCTCAGCTAATTAGAGCAATGGAAGACTTCGCAGCGCGTCTTGAAGCCTGCGAAGGAGATAAACGCCTAATTATGCAAGCCACTTTAAATTTCTTCACCGATGATATCGAAAAATACGATATATAAATATATCTTACTGAATCACTCAACTGAGCCTTAACGCTCACTGTTGTATATAATGTATATAGAACTTACACTTTAATTGAGCCTAAATCGCTCATTTTTGTATATAGTGTATATAAAATTTTATTAACGTGAACAGGGTTTTTTCATAGAGTTTTTCCCTGGTTCTTCCAACTCACTTTTTATCTTTATCGCAGATACAGCTTACTAGGAACAAGCATTCGTAGATAACGACATACGTGGAAATACTATTGAAGGGCATTGCCCAAGAAATATGAATATGCCAGCGGTAAAAGTACCTTAGCTTAGTGTAGTTCCGCTCCTACTGTGTAGGGTCGGACGCGGGGGAACAGTCCGGATATGCAAATCCAGGTGCTGTTGTAGCCTCCTGCGTAGACTAGGGCTAGATCTAAGTTAAGTTGAGTTAAAACACTGTAATATAAATTGAATAAATGATGCTGATGCCTGACGTAGATCGATCTCGAATCTGAGCTACATAACCTGCACGCCAACCAAGGCGTGACATTACGCCTTTACAGGCCGTGACAATATTAAATTTCGAGTTCCTACTACAGTAAAAGCTATTTAAAGCGCTGACATCTTTCTTAGTTTGGAGTTAGTCTAATCTAATATAATGGAAATAAATCTTGCCTTTGTAAAAATAAGTATTAGGAAATAGTACTTATTTTTCTAAAGGCACTTTTAATAATTATTAAATATTGGGTGTTGTTATGCATATGTATTATTTTAACGATAGGTTGGATTCTCGATATGTTTTATAGTAGCATCATATGTCAAAGTCAAAAAATAGCTTTATTGTATAAAGAAACAAATTCTCATTTACAAAGCTTGTTGAATAAAAGGAAATATACAAATATAAGGCTCAAAAACTAGTGAAAAATATAATCCCAAGTCTACCAAACATTGCACATATTTATAAAAACACAATACAATATCAATGAGTGACAAAACAAGTTAAAAATAAATAAAAACACATCTTAAAATTGCAACTTAAAATCAGAGCAATAAAAATTTAAATAAACAAGAGAAAACAAGAACAAAATGGATCCAAACTCCCAAAATAAATAGGTTTAATTGAAATTATCATCAATATTATAATAAGCTTTAGAAACCAAAAGGGCCCCGACATCCCTCCTGATTCTCTCACTGCTCTGAGCCCTCCTAATTCTAAGTGGAAGATGATTAAACATTTTTCTACTATTATAAATTATCGAACTCTTTATCTGACTAGAATGTGGTATTGGTAGACAATCCTATATATCTGACGAGTATTGCGAACAGAAGTTGAACTAATCTCACTCCTAAGTCTTTTAAATATTAGTCAGGCTGTCTCCAGTAAGAATAAACAAGGCAGTGTCAAAACTTTATGAGACATAAAAATCGGTCGGCATGAATCTCTAATTTTAGCCTTACACATATATCTTAATGCACTTTTTTTTTGTAAAATAAAAATGATATTAAAAAGATATAGGGCACAGCACCCCAAAAACATATACCATATCTCAAATATGATTCTATAAGAGAAAATTATGCGCTTCGAGATGTTATACAATCTAGGTTGTTAGATATTACTCTCATTACGTAACAGTTAGAAGCTAGTTTTTTACTGGGGTAAGTAATATGGTGTTCAAACTTTAATTTAGGATCCATATATACACCTAAGAACTTATTTACATTTTCTCCGTTTACTACCTGATGTCCTAAAGTAACTTCGTTAAAAAAACATTTAAGTCATAATATTAGTTTTCGATACATTTAGGGCTAAAAAATTTGCATCGTCCCACGTTTTTATTTCAGCCAGATCACTTTTTACCTCGATCTCAAGCTGCTCTGAACTTTTGTTCACCCACAGTACAGCTGAGCCGTCTGCAAATAAAGTAAATTTACCCCCAATGTTAAGCCCTGCCAAGTCATTAATGTAGAGTAAAAACAGTAAAGGTCCCAGAACAGAACCCTGTGGCACCCCCGAGTGAACCGGCGGTTGATCTGAAGACTTATCAGCAAAATTTACTGTTTGGAATCGTCCAGACAAATATGAATGAAACCACTCCAGCGCCCCTCCCCTTATACCGTATTTTTCTAGCTTAGACAGCAGTATTCTGTGATTGACACAGTTAAATGATTTTGTCAAATCACAGAACACCGCTGCAGCGATCTCCTTACCGTTAAAACCTAAGTAAAGCTTCTCGAGAAATGCAAAAATAACATCATTTGTATTCTTAGAACTCTGAAATTCAAATTGTTCGGCGCACAATAAATTATACCTTTTTAAAAACAACTGCAATCGTTTTTTCACTAGCTTTTCAATTATCTTCGATACAGTTGGCAACAGTGATATTGGACTGAAATTTGAAGGATTGTTGGAATCTCCCCCTTTATACAGTGGTATCACAGTTGCCAACTTTAAGCAAGGCGGGAATATTCCAGTAATAAAAGAGTTATTTATAGTATCCGCAAGCACTTTCAAGGCGTTATCGGGAAGATGCAAAAAATATTCACTGAAAGGTCATCCCAACCTGAAGAATTTCTACTGTTTATTTCTTTAAAAATATCTTTAATTTCCCTCATATTTGTAGGACTAAGAAAAAAAGACTGTGATACATTAATATTATTCAAAAATTTACCAAAATCGTAATTTGATGTTATTTTCTCTTTTAGATTATCAACCAAAGAACAATAAAAACTATTCACTTGATTACAATTCAAGTTCGATTCTACCGTGTTGGCATTATTTTTACCTCTTAAATCATTTACGATTCTCCAAGTTTCTCTCGGTCTGTTTCTAGAGTTCGCAATTCTACTTTTAAAGTGTAGCCACCGATCTCTATAATGGAGGTCGGTGAGTGTAGCTGCTTAGCGGATTTTACAGTTTTCCTAAAAGTCCTACGATAATTATTAAAGAAGTTCATAAAATAAGTGTTTTCTAAAAAGAACTTTCTAATATAATGTAGAGATCGGAGATTTCTCGAGGATACTGTTTATGCATGTTCAAACTAGGTAAGAAAATGAAATACATAAATTAAAATTTTGAAATTAGAAGAAACAACGGAATCTAAATTTTTCATTTGATATTCTAATGTGTGCTATTTAAATACTAAAGTCATAAATAAACCCTGGACAATATCCAATCTAAACCAGATAATTAAGAGCAATCACCAAATTAAAATTCATCAATGTACTTAGTTAAAATAAATTACTTTTATGGTAATTCCTGGTTAAAATGTCCGAATTGAGAACATCCAACAATCAAAAATTATTAGTACTAAAAGATGGCTTAATAATAAAATTACTACAAAATTAATCTTTTTAACTTACTTCTAACGCACAAAAGTAATCCAAACTGGGCAAACCATTAACCTTGCTAATAGCTCTGTTAAGGGGCATGTTCTGACCATGCGGGGTAGCGATCCATGGCTCGCCCGTTTCTCGTGCAGATTTTACATAGAATAGGAAAATATGCCACAAATAGTTGTGTAGTTGACCGCTGTAAAAAATGTTGCTCATCCCTGCTCTAAAGTATCTAAGAGGAATGTAGAAATTCAAGCTTCCAAGGATATTGGCCAAAATAATGAAATTATTTATAACTTTATAAAACAAGCAACAACAACAACAAACAAGAGCTCACTCAACATACCGTCTGCGAATCTCTAGCCTGGCCAAACCTTACTTCAATCAATGTCCAGACGCAGACCTGCCTGTGTCATTCTGTATCGCAAATGCTTTAAAAATTTCAGTTGTACAGAATCTGTTCGCTTTCTGTATATTTCAAAAAAAGGACTTCAAATCAAAAAAGATTTCTTAACAGACCTTACGTACAGCAGTTACTAAAACAGGACATTCTTATGATCATGATTCGATCATAATGATCCGCGTAACCAAGTTTATCGTCCAGTAACATTCCCAAATTTTTTGCTACATTAGCTCTCTGCTCCATCAATGATAACCCCATATAATCCTCATTCAACTAAAGACCACACACACAGCGGATGTCACCGCTCTAAAAAGTTAAGTCCTCAGCAAACAAAAGATACTTGGAGCTAAAACATCGTCCAACGTCGTTCACTAACAGCCTAAACAAATTGGCACCCAAGTGAAGCACTTAGACGACATCACTATTGGACAAAAGAAACCTAGCCAAATTAACTGCAATGTTCTTCTGACGCTCAGGAATCCTGGCAAGTTCGTCAACCAGCTGAGTAAGTCCGTGACTTATACAAAAGAGACTCACAAAGAGGCACTACACACTCCCTCAGCATCATGTTAGGCAACATATCAGAACCAGCACCCTTCTTAATATTTAAGGTTAACAAACAATCAAGCAAACATCCAAACCTTAAGTCAATTAGACCTATACCCACACTGGAATCGCTTATTTGCTCTTCTTCGCCATAAAAATGCTCGTTAATGCTCAGCGAAAAGCTTAGCCATCACTTGCCTCTATGTGCCACGCTTATTCAGAAACATAGATTTCCGCATATTAGCACCCTGTCCCCTCCTTGGTCTCAAAAATGTTCAAAATTCACCAAATTTTCCCCTATTTGCTCCTCTAGATTTGAAAAATATATAACACTCATCGATCATCAATTTACATTCATTCTTCAAATTGTAAAATTCCACATAATACTGATGACCATATAATGTTTTACATTAGGTAACCCAATCTAACCCAGCCTAAACCAATCAGGAAAATTCAAATTTTTCACGATGTATATTGGCACAAACAGGTCCAATGTTCGACATACCATTCCATAAAACACATTGACAATATTGCTAATATCACCGAAACCATGTATATCGGTTTAATTAACCTGCAATAAATTATTCAAAGCCCCATACTTAACCTTATTAAAATTCAAACGGTATTCATTTTTGTTGCTAACAGACTGACAATCAAAAGACAGAACACGAAATTAAGAAACGTCGTAGTTACTAACCTACTTAACCTAACCCTAGATAAGATGCAGAACTCTTTTCAAAGAAAAAATTCCTCCAAAGAGTAGTAGGTCTTTTGTAGCAACATATTTTTGACCATGAGCTTAAACGTTTTGAGACTGGGAGATGATTTGATCTCATTACTCAGAAAATTGAGGTATTTACAGGCATTAAAAAAGTGCTTTTTTGGTGTAGGACTGTTTTGTGCTTATTTTCCAGCAGCAGTTGCCTTTTTCTGGTGTTATGACAATTATTGCTAGCCGTGACATCGCCTCCCTCTGAAACCCGATCGTCCCGATCAGCTACTTCATGTCCGTGATATGCTTTAAGCCTGTCGAGGTGGACAATTTTCAGCTTGCTTCTGGGGCTTCGTTGAATTCTATACACTACGTCATTAATTCTTTTAATGGGAAGGGCGTTAGATTGGGAGACCTTCCTTTCTTCCTTTGCGGATTATATAACCAGACTTTATCGTTCATCTGAAATCCTATAGAATTAGCTTTGAGGTCATATCGTGTCTTCATTGATTGGCTTTCTCCGTTTTCTCTGACTAATTCATGGATGTAAAGTAACTTTTCCTTAAGAGAGTCCGCGTAGTCTTGAATTTCCATATCCTGCTTGTCTGGCGTTCCGAATAATAGGTCACAGGGTATACGGAGTTCTCTCTCGAATAAAACCAGGGCTGGTGTTAGTCCTGTCGTGTCATGGACTACTGATCTATATGCCATCAAAATAGTGGTTCCAATCTTTCTGATGTTTTCATCTACGACTTTTGACGAATGTTCTTCAATGGTCTTGTTAGACCTCTCAACCATGCCGTCTGATTGTGGATGTAAGGCTGTAGTCCGTGTTTTATGGATGTTGAGTAAATCACAGCATTTCTGGAAAACCTTGGATACGAAGTTGCGTCCTTGATCTGAGCTCTAACGGAACACCAAATCTGCTGAATAGGTTATTACGAGGACCTCTGCTATGGTAACAGCTTATTGATTGAGGATCGCAAATACTTCAGGCCATTTACTGAAGTAGTCAATTGCCACTAAAATGTATTTGTTATGATTATTTGTTTCTGGAAAAGTGCCAGCTACGTCAATGGCGATACGTTCAAACGGTAGGCCCACATTACACTGATTCATTTTCCCCCTAGATCTTGTTTTGGGTCCTTGACCCAGTAAAATCTTTCGCGGATCTTATCAATGATTTTGTTCACTCCGAGATGAGCACCAGACTTTCCATAACTTCTTCAAGAACTTCCGATATCTTCCTCCTTGGTACCACTAACTGTGTCTTCACTACTTTTCCATCGGCGCTTTCCTAGGCTCGTTTAAGAAGTCCATTTTCCACTATCAGGGAGTCCCACTGAGCCCACAGAGTTTTAAAAGTAAATCCTTTAATTGAAATCTCTCTCCAGCTTGGTTTTGGTTGATGTTCTTCTTTAGCTTTTAGGAGTAGTGCTATTTCACTTTCCTCAAGCTGGTTCTTTTTAAGTTGTTCTGTGGTCCACTGCTGATCAACCTAAAACTTCATTTGCCTAATGGGAGTAATTCCTTCTGGTTGATCTATACTTTGACAATGCTTACAATTATCCTCGCATGGTCTTCTGGATAAAGCATCTGCATTATTATACAATCTAACTGCCCCCTGCTTAACCTTAAAGTTATATTGCAACTTTTCAAGCCACCTGGCTACCTGTCCTTCAGGCTGTTTCATAATATCCAAAAGCCATTTAAGTGCTGCTTGATCGGTCCTTATTAGGAATTCTTGTCCATACAGATATTGATGGAAATGTTCAACATACCGTACTATTTCCAAAAGCTTTTTTGGGTTACACAGTAGTTGTTCAGGTTTCGACTGTGGTATTCGATAAATCGTTCTTCTCTTGATTGTACTTGCGATAAAACCGCTCCGATGCCTGTGTTGCTTGCGTCTGTGTCCAATACAAATTTACCCTTTTGTTCCGGATATCCCACTTCTGACACCAAATGTTACGTTTTTCACGTGTACTCTGAACGGAATTAGAACTTTTACTATTTTAAACTAATACTATCCTTTATCACTGTATACAATAAAACACACTAACCTACTCTTATAATTTTACAACTAATAGCTCTTTACAATTCAACACTCAATGACTAACTAACTCTAACTCGCGTTCTATCCGCTATTTATATACAATTTAAAATCTATCGCGAATACTCCGGGAGAAGCGAGGCCTTTCTATATTATTCTCGACCAGGGCTGCATGCATCAGGAGAATTCCACCACAGTTCCTGAATCTTCGCGTAGATGCGACAAGGCTAGTTCTATAGGGTAGCACAAAAACATTCGGATAGTTGCCTAGCCGTGACATTATTAATTCACGATACAACATCATAACCACGGACCGGAGATAAAAAGAATGCGTTTTCGCTGTAGGGAATTCTGAAGCTTAAAAACCAAAATCTGAATCATCTTGTACAGAGCAAGTAGTAAAGGATTTGTTAAAATTATTTGCAATAGGTTCATTCTGCAGTTTTTTTGCCATCATATTCATAAATTTCTATCGGTTTATTCTGTTTTGACTTCTTCTGTAGGTTATCAATCATTTGCCACATGGTTTTAGATTTATTTCCTTATCATTTTCTTTTTGGTAAAATAGCTTGAGCTTTCTTTTATATATTTTGCTTAAAGATACAAATTAGAAGAGCATAAATCTAGTATGCAGTTCTAGATAATTACAAATATAATTATACTGTCTTAAACCCAAATATGACATTTCATCACAAATCAGAATTTCGGTATCATTTTTAACAATCTTAGTAACTAAACTGTCGCAGTCCCAAGCCAGGCAATGCCACATGATCAACATGCAAAGCTCCTTGTTACTTACCAAACCATTAGAGTGGGTTACCACCAAGTAAATTTGCTTCGATTAGATTATTGTAATCTTAGTTGTATCTCTAATTTGGGTTAGTTGTTTTCTTTTGTTCCCGGAACGAGCGAACAGAGTGGAGGGCAATATATGAAGTTTTACACCACATACTAATATGACACGCCTTATATATTTTGGTCCTCAAATCGGTTAAGAAATTCAAGTAAAAAATTAATTATCTCCATAGTCATTCCTTTTGGTCCTCAATTCGGTCATACCAAAAAAAGGAACTGATGAAAACTGACCGGATACTTCAAGAATAGTCGGTATTAACATAATCAACATATGACGACTCGATATGGTATTTTCCCGTCAGATATTCTGATATGTGATTTACATAGATTTTGAACATTTTCAAATATGTTGGATTTTTCAAAAGGGGGTATAGTATCTTAGTTTGCATTCTGTGATAAAGTTGATGTTTTCGAAATGACTCCCTATAGAGCTGAAAGTGCTTAGCTGACAATTTTATACACTGATATCTGAAAGCAAAATTTCTTTGATAGGGCCTGTTGGAGAAACACCCCAACAAGAAGAAAGAGAAGAAAATCTCCCTGTTTTATTAACTTTAATTTCCTCAAAATCTCGTGTTGCACCATTGAAAGTGGTATATCTCCCTAGACTTGAACTTTGTACCATTGCACTTTTGTCTCGATTAATCTCAAAACTTGTAAAGATATACGAAAATAGATTTTCTCCCGAAACTGTACATTTGTGGACAGACTCACAAATTTCTCTCTTTTGGATAAATTCTCATGCTTCCACATGGATTATTTTTGTGGCTAACAGAGTGTCGCAAATTCAAAATTTAACTTCGTATTTTAATTGGCACCATGTCAAGTCAGCTGACAACCCTGCTGATCTTCCCTCCCGAGGAAAATTACCTCAAGACATCTTAAACTGTGATTTATGGTGGCATGGCCCTATCTTCTTGCAAAACCTTGATTTCTCAGCTTTTCACAAGGACATTAATTTATACAATTTACCTGAAGAAAGAAAGGTGGCACTTGTTAACATTGACAATGTCAAAAAATATGATTTTTGGAATGAACAATTCTCTCAATTTTCTAAGTTTCTCTCACTTCAAAGCACTGTTGGGTACATTCTCAGATTTATTCATAATTCATCTCACCCGACCGAAAAATATATAGGTCCTCTTTCTGTTCAAGAATTAACAAGTTCTTTAACCTTAATTGTTCAAGTTTTGCAAGCCAAATATTTCTTAAAGAATGAGTTGAACTTATTAATGAACTCCCTATAAGTAACAAAAATCTTCTCAATCTTAAACTTCAAATTGATGAGAATGAATTGTTAGGGTAGGAGGAAGATTAGAAAACGCTGACATTGCTTTTGAGCAAAAACATCCGATTTTACTTCCCTCTCACAACTTGGTAGTTGCAATGATGTTGAAACAAGAACACGAAAGGTTGGGACATTCAGAAACTCCAACTGTATTGTCGAATTTTAGATTAAAATATTGGCTTCTGAATGGATTTCGTGAAACGAAGAACATTACTCGAAAATGTATCACCTGATTTAGATTCAGAGCACAACCTGCTCAACAAATAATGTCTGATCTACTAAAAAGCAGGGTAGAAATATCTCGTCCCTTTTTGGTTGCCCTTTTTTCATAAAGTCCTCCAAATTAAGGAAGACACCTCTCAAAAAAGCTTATGTAGCTATTTTTGTTTGCATGGCTACCAAAGCAATACACATAGAACTTGTCACTAGTTTAACGACAGAGACGTTTATTATGAGACTTAAAAGATTTATTTCTCGAAGAGGAAACCCCTCACAGATCTTTAGCGATAATGCTACTAACTTTTCGGAAGCAAAACATCAATTGAAGAAAGTGTATGAATTTTTCAAAAATAAAGAAAACTCTAATGATATTATGGAGTATTTATCAAAAACAGAAACAGTATTTAAATTTATTCCTCCATGAAGCTCACATTGGGGTGGAATATAGGAAAGTGCTATAAAAAGTACAAAATATCACACTAAAAGACTTGTCGGCAATGCCAACCTCACTTTTGAAGACCTCTATACCATATTAACCCAGATAGAGGCGGGCAATCCTTAACTCTCGACCTCTTTGCTGACTTTCTAATGACCCTAATGATATTAAGTCCTTAACACCAGGTCATTTCTTGATAGGTACAAGCTTGACAGCATTCCCTGAAAGAGAATATCTTTGTCTCCGTCAATGCTGTGTAAACAACAATATGTCAAATAAAGAAAGAACATTTTTTTACCCTCTCAAATGCAATAACGCCACGCCGTTCCCGCTTTTCTTTTCTATTCACTTCTAGAACAATTAGATTTTAGTGCAGTCTAATCGTTCACTCGTAAAGCAGCTAAAAGGTTGTAGCTCTGGTGGCGCCAAAATATTGGGCCATTTTCTCATTTTGTTTGCACAGACATTTAGAAAATATCTGCTGTACTCTGTTCTCCTTGCCCAAGCTTGGAGAAGGAACTCTTTTGGGCGTTTTTACGCATTTTCTCGAAGACAGAAACGCCACAGCGTCTCGTTTCTCCTGTTGCTGTTGATGAAGATCGAATTCGAATCAAATGTTCGATGTCTTACAGCCCTGGTGAAGTTAAGTTGAGAGAATCGAAGAAGACGTAAAGTACAAGGTATTTTGTGTGAACGAAAAGCAGTTAGTTAAAATAAAGTTGATTAAATTCATTAAAGAAAGAAGTTGATGTTGGATTTAAATAAACAAGAACCAAGTTTTTTTAGACATTTAATAATAGTTAACCTTATGTACAATACCTATTTAGTTTTATGTATGAAAGGATGAATGTTTGAAAGTAGTTAGAAATCATTGCATATATTAATCATATTTAATGCAAATTAAATATTGCATTATTAAAGTACGTGATACCTAAAATACATGTTTCAATTCTCACCCTATAAATAAAACCCCGACCAACCTATGGTAATACAGTTCACTAATTAAAGTGGTTAATTATACAGTTAATTACTACCCCCTCCTTTATGGTGATAAATAATTTAATGATCAATTTCCATGCGCCAGTTTACGTAATCACTCAGTATATTGAAGTTTTTAAATTTCAATAAGCAACAGGTTTCCCTTGGAACCGGAAATAGAAAACGATTTGAATAGCAATTCAACTCGTAATGAAAGAGTCAAGTTATTAACGTTATCATTGACAGGTCGTTCTACTAATTTGAAATTATTAACTGCTACTTAAACCATTTATTTAATGGGCATCTGAAGGATGTGATGGTGCTGAATTATTCATTATCTAAATATTTAGTCGCTTATATTTTAAATATTAATGTTAAACCCATTCTTGCTCGTCATAAATAAACAATGCTTTTGCATGTGCTATCGAACGTACTTGTTTTTATTACATTGACTGTAATATCAACTTTTTAACTTCGTTCGATTTGCAATCTTATGTACCAGCAATCGACTTAATTGACTTTTGATGAGGTAATAATTATATATAAGGCTGTTGAAAAACAATTACAATCGATTTCTTTTTCTAGGACAAATTAACTCCAATTATTTCAGTGGTAAATTTGAAACCGGAACCTCTTACTGCAAATACTATTTTGTAGCATAAAAGCATCTTGATTGCTATACAAAAATATAATATTAAAAGCTAGAACTTCACGTGAAACCATGATTTTAGCATTAAATCACTCAAATTTCTCTGAACCTGTCTCAGGTAAGTAATAGAGTGTAGCAAACTGAAACCAAATGCTCTTGGAGTGATTACATGCAGCGGATCCAATAAGGACGATGGTACTGACATTTTTAGAACAATCCCGTATGAATCCAAATATCTCAAAGGATTTAGAAATAGTTCCTAAAATTTGCAACACTTGCAAAAATATCCCTGATTAAATAATAATTCACAACGAATAACTCAGGTGGAAGCGCTGCCGTGGTTGTAGTGCACTAATTGCCAGAATCTTCGTCACTGATTAGTTATTAAAATACCAGATACTTCAACTCTAGCAAACCTGCTGAAACTACTCTTACCCCGGTCGTGTGTTTACACGTCAGAGTATAGTATTGGCTGTGATCGTCACGTGAACTATTATTTCTTTAAAATAATTTATTGTTGAGGACCCTGTAATTTAGCTGAGCGCGTAGCAGGTTCTTTTAGAGTTTGAATAAGTTTAGTTTGTTTATCGAATCTTCGAGTAGCGTACCTTTTGTCTGAAATGCTATTAACAGCAATAAAAGCCAATTTTCGACCAACAATTTATTTTAATAATAATTAGAAATTTATACTTTGAACAACCCAGCGCACTATCAATTTCAAACCACAGGCAGTTTAGCAATTTAGTAAGTAAAAGTCGTACAATTGAAATATAAATCATAACACAATTTTAACAAATAAATCTCTACGCAATTTGTTAATCAATAAATTGTACAGTAAATTGCAGCAAATAAAATCATACACAAGTTATCAATTTGGTAAATTAAAGTCATACACAAGTTTATCAGATAATCAATTCGTTCAATGGTATAAAGAATATATCCAACTTAATCTATAAACATTATGTTTGACCAAACTATGGTGACCAACTTGCATGAAACCGCTATCAATACTAGGTGGCAAGTAATGACCCACGGCGAAAAGGTATACTTCATATTAAATTTACATCCATTTCACCTCATTCATCCGCCTCTATCAAACCGCCAATGACCAACCAACAGACACTATATACCTAATTGCACGTAAGTCAATCCCTTGCACCAGCTACCCTTGTATACTATCAACTTGCAGTACATCAAAGATCTTTAGTTTTTATAATTTTTTTCACGAGGGGGAAATACTCCAGCCGCGGGTGGTAGCACACCAGGCAGAATTTTACTTTTTTTCACGCGGGGAAGGTGCTTCAGCCGCGGATCTTTTTTCGCTGATCAGGCCAAGAGATACTATTTTTTAACGCAGAGGCGTACCGCTAGCCGCGGGACCTTGTCCAGTGGTAGATTTTGAATGTTTGCAAGTTTCATAACCCATTCAATAAGCAATTTATTTTTAATTATGTATTGTCAACATTAATAACCAATGTCAGCAATCCAGCTAAACCTATACCTAAGTTGTCTTTATGGCCTCCATGTTTGATTCAAACCGTTTAAATATATACTTCCCATTACTTTATGTCAAACCCTACATTGTGTCCATAATTCATTCTTGGAATCATTCCTACATATTTTATACCTACGGAGTGTTTGCCCAATTTCTTTATTTACATGGCCTAATTGGCCTGACTGAAACCCGATACTCTTGTCTAATTTGACCTGAATACCGTTCCCTAAATCTGTACCACATTTATGCCATCGGCAACGAATCTTTCTCTTTTTTATGATTATCTTGAATCAACTCATGATATATGTAGTGAATGGGTAATTTGATTTTATTTATTAAAGTGATTTAACCTTAGTTAATGGCACATAAGTTTATAATCTTTTAATTCACAAAGAAAGAGGACATAATTATCATGTTCGTCTCGTGACACAAGTAACTTGTGTTGGTAAATTTATATTAGTTATTTATCTATTTTGCTTTACCAAACCCGATTTATAGTCAGATAACTGAATAGGTGTAATACATTAACGAAATATGTGACCTACATTCTAATGAAATAACTTCTCACCTGTAATTTTACACAGTTCACTTTGGACTAATTCAGGATCGGTTTACTTTGATTCTACTGTCTTAGTACGTTTTCGCGTGACTTTCGGCATTTTGTTTTACTTTAACTGTCTTTTACTTGAAAAGGAATGAAAGGGTTACAATCGAATAATTTTCAACAGTATCGCGGCCGCACAAAGATGTCGCTCTGTTGCCAAGAACCTAGATTACCCAATTCACGGCCGTCGAAACGTCGCCAGAGGGTAACCTAACTTAATTAATACCTATGAATGCCCCGAAATCCCTTTGCTAAATTTCCTTATTGATGCAGTTGACTAAGCCAGCCGGTTTCCCGTTGTGAAGCCAATAATATCAATGTAATTAGATATAAAATATTCGTGTGGGAGTTCTACCGGCTTATTCTTTTTTATATTTCATTAATTTTGCCTGCGTTTATGAAATAAAATTAATTTGATTAAGCAGTGAATTTGCTTTTAGTTGTATAATTTGTAGGATAGGTCTGGGCCGTTTCACTGCTTAGCCAATCATAACGGTTAAATCTATCAAAGGCTGTGGAGAAGTAGGCATATATCGGGCATATATCGGCCATCTAAACTAAATCGCTTTGGACCAAAACCACACTATTGATATATTAAAGAATGATGCAATTAGAAACCTAAATAGTAAAAAATACTCAAAATTATGCTTAGGTTTGAAAAAACAGAACTAGGCAATGTTCAAGCCTAAACAAAGACCGATATAAACGTCAGTTCCTGTACCTCTCGCTGGACCGTTAAAATTATCCAGACTACACAATTAATCATATTATGATCTAACATCATGAATATTGTTACTGTAAACAATATCAGGAAAATATGATCAAGTTCAAAGCTGAAACCACCGGATATTAAACAGGTTTTTGGTTTACTTGAACGTCCTCTGGTCTTCTGCGATTACTATCTTACTAGTCTTAGTCACGCTCTAGTCATTGGGGATTTCTACCTGGAAATTGTTGTATATTCCAATATTAAGATGCTTTATGGTTTCCTTTATAGGTAATAAATTACATAAGAATGGTGCCTGCACACTTCCGCATATAGCTTATCTTAATTGCTTCGCTGAAAGAAATAGGATTATGTTACACTTCTTTCGCTGTGTGAACATACGAAAATACTTATAGTAGTTTAGTCGTTTGTTACGATTCTATAGGCATAGCACGTTGTATTCCTTTCTTAGTTATAAACAGTAAACCTTCGTTCAATTTACTTTTTGTGTTATTTCTTAAACACTCATTCCCTGCATCGTCAAATTGTGACAGGTTATGGGCCCAGGGTTTGCAAGAGTGGTTTAAGAAAATCCGATAGTTCGGTATTGTACGAGGTTGTGCGTTTGTTTCGTCGTCGTAATAAAAAAATAAAATGGCGGTTTAAATTTCGGAATGAGTGTTGAAAAACTTAAAGGCCGCGGCCCGTGAGAACTATAGCGACTGGAAGTTCCAGATAAGTGCGTTATTAAAGTTAGACGGACTTTGGAAGTGTACAACTGGACAGTGGGATGATAATACAAGAGCGCGTAGTGAAGAGAAAGCTCTTTCAAAAATAATTCTTTCCCCTGACAAGTCGACGTTTCCTCATGTGATGCAAGCGCAAACTGCTAGCGAAGCGTGGAAAGCTCTTGAAAAAGCATTTGAAAACAAAGGACTTCACAGGCGACTAGTCTACTTAGGAACTTGTGCTCCATAAAGTTAGAGAATTTTGGCACAATGGAAGAGTATTGTCAACTAAGTCATGTCTTTGTCCCAAAAACTTTCATCAATTGGAAAACCGCTAGATGATGAGTTTTTAGGCGTTATCCTGTTGCAGGGACTGACAGTGGACTACAAGCCAATGGTTATGGCACTCGAAAATTCAGGTGTGGACATAACGTCGGACTTCGTTAAGACGAAATTACTGCAGGACAAAAAATGGCAGAATAGCAAACATACTGGTGAATGTACACTTGTCGCGTCGCAAAGAATTTTAAAAAATCTCCATGGTGCTGGGGCTGTAAACAGAAAGGGCATTATAAAAATCAATGCCCTCAAATGAAGAAGAGTCCTTCTGAAAAGGCAAACAAAAATAAGAATAGCCAAGGTGGACGGAAAGCTTTGTTCGCGACAGCTTTAAGTATCAATAGTATACATGAAACAACCTGACATGACTGGAAACAGAGAACTTCTTTCCAACCTAACGGATGAAGACTCGGGGCAGGACGTATTCGTGGCAAATAATGCTAAACTGTCTGTGAGTGGAACTGGCAATAGTATTGTGAAGTTGAAACACAATGGAACTGTGCAGAATATATCAAAAATTAAATATGTACCAAATCTGTCAGTGAACTTGTTGTCAGTGAATGAAATGGTTTCAAAGGGACATTGTGTGCATTTTGACGCAGAAGGATGCAGAATAACTGATGAAGGTAACTGTAGTATAAAGGGAGAACCTGTAGCTATTGCAGCAAATGTGAATGGCTTGTATAAACTAGATGTCATGAATGTGTTTACGAATGTGGCGAAATCTCTAGATTCTCAGATGCTATGGCACAGACGCCTAGGTCACCTTAACCCATTTATTCCCATGGTTGCGTTAACGCAACATCAAGAGAACATTTTTTTTGGCACTATTTACTAACATTCTTGGTAAAATTTAACTGGTGTGACTTTAATAAAAGTTTGGTTTAGCTATATTTGTGTTTTTGAATAGAAAAAATTTCACTTGAAGTTTTTAAAAACACGTGTCAAACCTGCTAATTTTTCTGAATAAAGACTCACATTACAAAATAATTATTTACAAAACCACGATTTAGTTTGTTAAAAGTATTATTGCTGTTCGAAATGAAATATTGTACATACAAATAAATTATGAAAAAATAATAAAAAAAAAATCATACGAAATGGCATATAATTGGTCTTAAAATGTAACGTTGCGTTAACGCAACATTGGGACAAATAGTGATACCATTTTGAACAAGAATGTGTTCCTGTGTAAGCCTGCCTTTCGATGAAAATGAGGTTCAGGAAACGGGCGATCATACAACAACAATACTTCTACCAAAGCCTAGAAAATTACCAAAAATTGAAATTATTACATGGTGTAGAACCCCCGTTGACTACGAATCAAGTATTACATCAAACGAGGAATGTGACGTACAAAAAAGGTAGTGAGAGTCTACACGGAAAGTCTGTACTGGAGTTTTTTCTTGAAATGTTTGACCAAAATCTTATGCAGTCTATAGGAAAAAAGCCCCGAGGTTCGATGGATTCACGTTATGACCATAAAAATGAAATAAGTGTTGTACGCTGGAATGATAATTCCGTGGTTACGGTGGCAACAAATTGTGAAACAATACAGCCTACGGTTTTTGTCAAACGATACAATCGAAAGGAGAAAAAAGAAACCTCCGTAGAACAACCACATATGATTGCCCAGTACAACAAATACATGGGTGGTGTGGACTTACACGATAATGCAGTGGCAAATTTTCGAATAAACATTCGTGGAAAAAAATGGTGGTGGCCACTATTCATCAATGCGATAGACTCTGCTGTGGTAAATTCCTGGAAGCTGTATAGGCTTGTATATAAAGAGAATCCTATTTCGCAGTTAGATTTCAGGTCTGAGCTTGTACGGAGCCTTATTAGTGCCAATAAATGTAGAAGTCAATCTCAGTGGGGTCGGGGTTCCAGTGGATCCTTGCCGCATACTTCACGTTTCGACAATGTTGGACACATAATTGAAAGAAATGATGAAAACTGGAGGAGGCGTTGCAGGGTATGTCAAAGTACCACTGTTTTTCTTTGTACAAAATGTCTCATTGTTTTAAAGTTTATCACAAATAATAGTATATTTTTGATGTATGATCCCAATGTTGCGTTAACGCAACGCGAAGAATAAATAAGAATTCATGTTCTGTTTTTTTTTGTACCATTCTAGAATGTTTATAAATGTAGAAATATATGTTTTTTAATAAAGAAAGAAAAAAAAATTCTGGTTTTTCTAATAGTGGTCCTAAATGGGTTAATCATTATAGCATGGCGTTGTTGAAAAATGATCTGGCCACTGGTGTTTTGTACAACGAAAATAAAAATCCAGAATATACTGTGAAAGTTGCATTAAAGGTAAGCAGGCCAGAAAACCTTTCCCGTATAAAAAGGATAAACAAGTCACACAAAATAAACTTGACTGATCCATTCAGACCTTGTAGGACCTACGGGAATGCAATCTGGGGTGGCAAAAAATATATGTTTATCCTGATTGATGACAGCACAAGGAAAGTATTTTGTTATTTTCTAGAACATAAAAGTGAAGTTCCAGAAATTTTCATAAACTTCTGCTCCATGGTGGAAAACCAAACAGAACGAAAAATAAAGATTCTGAGAACCGACAATGGAGCGTTTGGAGAGATTCCTCAAATATCGGGGAATCAAACATGGACAAACAATACCCTACACTCCACAGCAAAATTGAGTGGCTGAACGCTACAATCGAACCATACTCGAAAAAGCACGTTCAATGCTCATCGACTCAAATAGTCCGAAGCAGATGTGGGCAGAAGCTGCCAACACAGAAGTTTATCTTTTGAACCGTTCACCAACTAAAAAAATACGTGGTGAAACTCCTGAAGAGAAATGGACCGGCAAAAAGGTAGACTTGAAACATCTGAGGATTTTTGAATGTCAAGCTTATGTTCATATACCCGATGTGAAAAGAAAAAAAACTTGACAACAAAAGTAAAGAGTATATTTTTGTCGGGTGCGCTGAAACAAGTGCTGGATAGAGGCTATTAGACCAAAGTAACCATAGTCGAAAAATAGCCAGGGATGTTGTGTTTTTGGAAAACAAGCTTTCAGACAACCCATCAAAGATTTCCATTGCACCAACTACATCAGAATTTCTTCCGTTGAAGATAACATATGGGAATGAAGGTGATGATGCTGACTTAGAAGATATGCCAGCTGAGGCCCCCATCTTCAAGAAGAAGAAGAAGTCAATCCAGAAGTAAACAGTGATGTGCTAGTTGGTGAAAACGAAAATGAGTGAAGTGAGAGTGAAAGTGAAAATGTTGAATCCAGATCTCCTAAACGTGTAATAAGAAAATCGGACAGGTATGGTGACTGTATTACTAATTACGACTCTGATTTTGCTATGTTAACTATATCAGATGAATTAGAGCCAGCAACCATTTCCGAAGCATTGTCAAGCTCGCGAAGTGTAGAATGGTGAAAAGCAATTAAAAATGAACTTGAAGCATTCAAAGCAAACAATGCTTGGGAATTGGTCGATAAACCTAATAATAGAAACATTATTAAAAATAAGTGGGTTTTTAAAATTAAAAGGGATCAGAATGGAGATATAGTGACTTATAAAGCTAGGCTTGTAGCAAAGGGATTTACTCAAACATATGGAGTAGATTATTCTGACACTTTTTCGTCAGTTATCAGATTTAGTAATTTGAGGCTATTATTATAAGCAATGACAGCTGAATTAAACTTAGAGGCTGATCACTTAGATGTGGAAACTGCTTTTTTAAATGGTGACATTGCCCAAGAAATCTATATGAGTCAACCAGAAGGTTTCATAGAGTCAGGGTCAGAAAACAAAGTTTGTCGATTAAAAAAGGCTATCTATGGGCTTAAACAATCCGCCAAATTATGGTATGAAAAAGTATATCATGTATTATTAGAGTTAAATTTTATGCAATCAAAAATACAGCCATGTATTTTCTTTTAAAAATTTTGCGGATTACGTTGATGACTTTTTTATTTTCTACAATGATCACCAAGAGACAAAACATTTAAAAATTGAATTAAATAAGCATTTTCACATTAAAGACCTTGGACCAATCTCGAATATTCTCGGAATAAAGGTTGGTTAAGATCGTTCAAAAGGCGAATTCAAAATTAGTCAGGAAAAATATATTGAGAAGGTACTTGATAGATTTGAAATATCAAACTGTAATGCGGTAGGTACTCCATTAGAGCAAAATCAAAAATTGTCAGTTGTTGGAGAATTTGTTGATGTACCGTATCAGCAATTGATAGGATCTATAATGTATCTTGCAGTTTGCACAACACCAGATATTTCTTTTTCTGTTTCTTTTCTAAGCCAGTTCAATAATAGTCATACTAAAGACCATTGGGTGAGTGCTAGAAGAGTGCTTAAATATTTGAAAGTAACAAAAGATATGGGAATTATTTGCAAAAAATCAAGTAGGCCTATAGCTGGTTTTGTGGATGCTGACTGGGCCAACAATGAAATCGATAGAAAATAATTTATGGCTATATTTTCATGTTAGCGGGAGGTCCAGAATCCGGGGACTGTCAAAAGAAAAAAACTATAGCTTTAAGTTCCACCGAAGCTGAATATATCAGTATATGTGAAGTATCAAAAGAGTCATTGTATTTAAAAGCGCTATGTGTAGAAATATTTAACGCAAATGACAATTGTAGTTTCTTAAATCTTCATTTGCCGATGACTATCTTTAACGATAACCAAAGTGCGATAAAATTGTCAGAAAATCATATTTTTCACAAACGCACTAAGCACATACATGTTACATATCATTTTATTCGTGATAAAATAAAAGAAAATGATATTGAGCTTTCATACATGCCTACAGCAGAAATGATCGCAGATATGTTAACAAAATCATTGGGTTGCAAAAAACATAAATTCATTTGTAATGAAATAAACTTGAAATAGTGTCTGTGCCGTTACTGCGAAAAATATTGTTTTTTAAGCATGTTAGAATCGTTTTTTTTTATTACTATTTAGAAAGCACCTTTAATATTGAGGGAGAATGTTGTATATTCCAATATTAAGATGCTTTATGGTTTCCGTTATAGGTAATAAATTATATAAGAATGGTGCCTGCACACTTCAGCATATAATTTATCTTAATTGCTTCGCTGAAAGAAATCGGATTATGTTACACTTCTTTCGGTGTGTGACCATACGAAAATACTTATAGTTTAGTCGTTTGTTAAGATTCTATAGGCAAAGCACGTTGTATTCCTTTATTAGTTATAAACAGTAAACCCTCGTTCAATTGATTGACTTTTTGTGTTATTTCTTAAACACTCATTCCCTGCATCGTCAAACTGTGGCAAGGCGCAGCCTATGTCACGTTACAATCTGCGCAGACGCCAGCCTACAAAAGCAGACGTACACGGATCCCAGCGTCAGTCCGAGCCAAGAAGCAGAGCGAGCAACACTTGATAATGGCAGTTGCGATTCTGGACAAACGTCGTAAAGATGAAGAAGTTCAAGAAGAACGGATAGGTAATACTGTCACACCTATGGCTTACGATTACTTTATGATCATAACCGTCGATTTGTGCTATCAACTGCAAAGGGATAGACTTAGTTGATCGAAAATTTTCAATGTTTGGGACGTTACCACACACTTTTGAAAAAAAGAGTATAACCTCCTCCGAATTTCGTCACCTATTTGGGATGTTTTCTCCACAGACTTGGCCCAAATTACCAACATCTAGTGAGATTTCATCTTCTCCAAGTTAATGATTGTTTTTCAGTTGTTTCAAAGCTCTTCTTATTTAATTTCCAGTAATTCCTGAAGTGTATAGGAGTACTAGTGATTAATTGTATATTAAATCCAAATATCTGAATAAATGTGGCAAAAATGCCATGAAATCGAATTGCAACATAATATTTGAAGAAGATTCTATATAATAGTCATGCAAAGAATGTCCAATTCTAGGACTAGAACTAGAACCATTCCACGAGATCAGGGAGGAGGGTTAATGGGTTAAACCAAAGAATGGCTAGAAAATAACTTTTTGCTTCAGAACAGACAGGCGAAGAGCTGCATCTCCTACTTGCCTAACTATATCAAAAAGCTGCTATAGTTTGGGTTAACTAAAAAATGTCCTTTGAGGCATCACCTTAAAAAGCTGTCATATTTATGTGGAAACTTCGGAACATTTTATTCGCAAAAACCTAAAATATCTGCAAAGCCTTAACGCTAGACGATATTAACAACCCTAACCTACAATATAATAAGCTTTATAATAAATCAAGGTTTCAAAATTATTTCCAAATTTATAATGCGTCCATTATTATTCAGGAAACAAACAGACACGCCCAAATAAATTGAAAAGGCTTCTTAGTATACGTTTGTACTTTGACTATAAACGTTAACCTACTTAACCCCGATCTAAACCATTTTAATGCTCCTGTTTATTCCGAATTAATTACTACATCATATCTAAAATACACAATGCTTAATTCTCTTTTAAATTGTTATTGTAACACGCCTCATATAGCTCCCGATAATTAAAATAACTTCCATATAAGTATTTACTTTCGGCAACCACAAATGTAAATTAAAATTATGTTTAAATTGGTTTCTGATTTGA